>PISX010008418.1:0-82089 GCA_004024625.1 Mellivora capensis
TCAGCGTAACAGAATTCATAGTTTTACACCACACCCAGTGCTCCATGCAATGCGTGCCCTCCATAATACCCACCACCAGGCTCCCCCAACCTCCCACCCCCCGCCCCTTCAAAACCCTCAGGTTGTTTTTCAGAGTCCATAGTCTCTCATGGTTCATCTCCCCCCCAATTTCCCTCAACTCCCTTCTCCTCTCCATCTCACTGTTTTTACTCTTAATAATGTATCACAAGTATCATTCCTTCTTCTCACATATGAATATACCATATGCCACATTTTGCAACAGCTGAAGGGATCTGTCACTGTACAGGGATACAAGCTGGATGATTAGCCGCATCTTCTCATGTATCATTGATGGATGTTTTTTACCCGTGTGCATGGAAAAGGCTAGAGACCGTAAACTGCTGGGGTGAAGACACATGACTGGTGTGTAGAGACAGCAAAAGTGACAGGAGACTGTTCTGCCACGTGGCTGTTCAGTTTGGCGCTTTGGGATCTCTTCCCATGCAGGAGCTGAGCAACAGAACAGTGGACTGTGCATCGCTGCTTCCTGCTGAGGGGAGAGTCTACAGAGAAGGGGGCCTGAGGTCCCGCAGGGTATGCCTGAGCAGGGCAGAGATGACTATGTAGCCAAGAAAGGAAAGTATGTGTACAGGGATTAGGAAAAAACCTATAATGATTAAGATAAAACACAGACAGGACACACTTGATCTTTTGCTTCTGGCCTTGGGCATGAGACTAGTTCCCTGCCACCCTCTGGGTGCTGATGTGACAAGCAGAACTGGTCGCCTGCTGCATGGCACCCAGATTCACGCTACAGGAGCACAGGGCAGTGGCTCTTCTAACAGGGACGTGTCTTCCTGTAGGTAAACTGTGTCCTGGCTTTGGCAGGTCACACGTCACACCATCTGTCACTCTGGCCTCTCTCCTGATAAGTGGGGACTCATGGTACCCAAGACCCAGAAAACCTGATCTTTCCAGCAGATCTGATCAAATTCACAAAATATCTAATTATGGTGCTATAAAACAAGCTGTTATTTTATGTATGATTTTCTCTTAACTCATCAGGATTTCATTAGCGATGACATACAACCTCTCAGAACCGCCCCCCCCAACCCTGTGCCATGCCCCTGGCAGAAATAACCATGACAAATAATGAACTACAAAATAAAAAAGAAAGATAATGCATACCTTTTCGTACTATTTTGTTTGGTTTGTTGCTTTATGATCTCTTCCAAAGCAAGAAGTGGGCTACAGAAGAGCTGCCCGCTTTTCCTGATAATCTTTTGCTTCATGGCAGTTAGACTACTCCATTCTCGAACAAACCTCAAAATCTGGCAGAACATGAGATAATGAAAAGAGTTTCCAGCTCACTAGGCATCTTCCTTTGAAAGTAAAGCCCCTTATCCCATCAGAAAACTGCTGTTTTATTATATACCCAAATAGGTTTCCAAATG
Organism: Mellivora capensis; assembly: GCA_004024625.1. Taxonomy (NCBI): domain Eukaryota; kingdom Metazoa; phylum Chordata; class Mammalia; order Carnivora; family Mustelidae; genus Mellivora; species Mellivora capensis. The sequence goes on from PISX010008418.1 coordinate 1,455, forward strand.
CCACAATTTCAGGCTTTCTTCAGTTTGATGCATCTTCACATCTATTGTGAAATACCTGTGGCCAGTTCTGCAGCGGTCTCTTTCAACGCAGAGACTCTCAAAAGGTGCATTTCAGGACACCCAGCATATGTCCTTAACACACACGGGGACCAATGGCAACAATGTGCTCAGCGAGATGGAAAGAGATCTGGCTGTCAGAAGCACAAAGCCAGCAGGGCCCCAGGCAAAGGTGGTCTTGGGGAGAGCAGGTCTTACAGCAGTGGCGGGCTTCAGCGCCACATCTGAGAACTGCTTTGTCCAGCTACGTGACTTCTCACAGGAAGATAGCCAGCAATAAATCTGGGGCATTTTTACCAGCGTTGCTCTTATTATTAGTTAATTGTACGTAACTGGCTATTTTCTGGGAATCTGAGAATCAGGATTCAATGATATCAGAGAAAATAGCTCACTGCTACCTCTTCCTTGACGGGTGCAACTGAGCCACGGCAATGTTTGCTTTCCACTCCAAGGGCAGAAACGTAATCACCATTTTCTCGTAAAAAGTGGTACTCTGCATGCTGCCAGCCCCACATGCACTGGCCCTTCTTAGCAGTGAGGATCAATCCGCCACAGATGAGGCTCAAGGCCTCCTAAGCAGGTCGTTGGCCTACGGCTGTGGGCTGGTGCTTCTGAGGGTGCCAGGGTCCCCCGGCACGGCATCGTCCCTGCTTTCAGAATTTGTCATTGATAGAACTTAACCATCAGAGATAAAATGAGATTGTGTCAGATACGAATATCACAGTTGCTAATCCTGTGAAAGAGAAATTACATGATGCGAGGATAATTCTATCCACAGAAACAGCAGCCCTAGGTGTGATCACTCACCAAGGAAACAGATCTCACATTTATTCTCAGCGCCAAGGTAAATCACAGGCAGCGCCCGCACTGACAAAAATGCGACCAGTGATTTGACTCTGCACCAGGCCAGGAGGTAACTCTGCTTTTCTTAAACTCCAATGGTCTTAAATTACTCAACAGATTTTAACTTAAAACAAATGCATAGGACTAGTCTTACCAAGGAGCGATTCTGTTTCAGCTGAAAGGATGCTGGCAAGTCTTCCCAAAGGTCTAATTTTATATCCAAAGGAATGAAGTTATAGTTCATCTGGTTTCCATCCTGATTATAGATTAGGAAGGCATTATTAATCCAACTGGCCTGTAGGCCCTACTAATTGTTTTAAAAGTAAAGAATTATATTCCCACACAATATTCCCAGTCTCCTAACAGATAAATGAAGGTTGCACATTGTTACAAGGTCTACCCACACAGCTGCCCTGCACAGATGCCGGGCGAAGGGAGGGCACAGGTTCCCCAGACCCTCTGAATGCCCCACTGCTCTCCCTCTTAAGGGTAACAATACCACGTAGAGGGCTGTAGTTAAACATGAGGTTTAAATATGGGGAAGAAAAACCTCTGCATATGAAAATCTATTGCATCAACAAAAGCTGAACCCATACTGGTATTCCCTCAGCTCAAAAGAAAGAGCTTCCACAATCACTTTAGAAAAAACACCCAAAAGCACTTAACATATTGATTCAAAGATTAGACATGTAATGGTTACTCTAAACTTTGAAGCAGAGTTGGGATTCTGGCTAACATGAATAGCTCTTTGGAGGGATACTGTTACTACAACATAGGATGCTAAACAGCTGTTACTGATCTTCCTTTTAAGGGGTTTTTATCCAAATTCCTACTTCCGGATTTACCTCAGCTCAGTTTACAGCTGTGAATGGACCCGTTCGTGTGCCCTCTGCTTACTGTCTATTTAGAAGATTGAGTAACATTTTACGGTAAAGGGACACGCAAGTATTTAGCTCATTCATAAAAATGCACCTGAGACTATTAAAAGAGAGATGTCAAGAAGGTGAGGGGGCCCACGTGACACAGGCTGGGTGCTGGAACTAGAAGATGAGCCAGCAAAGCTGTCACACCAGGACTTTGCGGTTTCTCTCCTCCCTCCACCCGAAGGGTGGAACTTTGATCGAATGTAGAAACATTGATCAGATGACCCAGGATGCAGAGCTTTCACTGTATGGACTAGAAAGCGTAAGAAGTTTAAGGGCTTCTGAGTTCCGTGTGGTACTCTGCCTGGTGTCTGCCTTTTGGTTTCTTGACCTTCAGTCCCCTCTGGGGACCAGTTCCCTGTTGTTCTCACATGGCAGTCTGAGAACCATGGCCTGGAGCTCTCCCTGCCCTGTAGGTAAGGGTGCCTCAGGCACTCAGACCTGCCCCTCGAGGAGCTGAGGAGGCCTTGGGGACGGGGGTCCAAGCCTTAAAGAGAAGCATCATTCACTGCCTGGCTTCGTTCCTGGTGTCTCTTTCTTGGCTGTGGTCCCACGAGAGAAGCAGCGTGGGGCTTCTGGCATTCACGATCACAGTCATCTCTGAATCTTCTAGCAATCCCTTCTAATTATTAATTGCAGTGGAGATTATAACACGACCTGCCATCTATCTATATTTCTATTTGGTTTAGTGTAAACAACCTGTGATCTAAGTTATCTTGAAAAAAGACATTCTTGGGGCGCCTGGGTGGCTCAGTGGGTTGGAGCCTCTGCCTTCGGCTCAGGTCGTGATCCCAGGGTCCTGGGATTGAGCCCCATGTCGGGCTCTCTGCTCAGTGGGGAGCCTGCTTCCCCCTCTCTCTCTGCCTGTCTCTCTGCCTACTTGTGATCTCTGTCAAATAAATAAATAAAATCTTAAAAAAAAAAAGACATTCTTTCAGTAGGCTGGCTCATGAAGGTATGAAGTTATAAATATTATATTATTAGTACCTATAAAGATTAGGAATTTGATACTGTAGACCAAACAGAAGTATTCATCATCTCAGCAAGTCTTTCCTCAAATACTCACACAAGGTTGCCTAGGCCAAAGATTCTCACAGGGCCCTGAGAATACTTCAGGGGATCCACAAAGGCAAAAGTGTTTTCATGATAACAGTAAGACAACATTTGCCCTTTTCACCCTCATCCTCTCACAGATGCACAGTGATTCTCCAGGAACAGACAGATACGAGAATCCCAATGTCTTCTAATAAAACTCTAGAGAAACTGCTAACAGTGTAAAGCAATGCAGGGGTGTCTGGGTGGCTCAGTTGGTTAAGCATCCAACTCTTGATTTCAGCTCAGGTCATGGTCTCAGGATCCTGGGATCCAGGCCATGTCAAGCTCCTCCTGAGTGTGGAGCATGCTTGTCCCTTTCCCTCTGCTCCTCCCCATGCTCTCTCTCTGTCCCCCTAGAATAAATAAATTTTTAAAAAAGCTTTTTTTTTTAAATTAATTAATTTATTTATTTGACAGACAGAGACCACAAGTAGGCAGAGAGGCAGGCAGAGAGAGAGGAGGAAGCAGGCTCCCCGCTGAGCAGAGAGCCCGATTCGGGGGATCATGACCTGAGCTGAAGGCAGAGGCTTTAACCCACTGAGCCACCCAGGTGCCCCAATTTTTAAAAAATCTTTTAAAAAATGTAAGACAATGCCAACTCTCCTCACAGATATAACCCACAGGAACAAAAGCTCCTTGGGGTTCTCAACAAATTTTGAAAGTACAAAGAACTCCTGAGATTAAAAAGTTTGAGCACCACTAACCTAGGCTATGGCATGCAACTGAGCAATCAAATTTGTAAAGCTTCCTAGAATGTATTCGACATGGATGGGTAGAGTCAGGCTTCTGCAATGGTGCTGTGGCTGCTACAAATGATCCGTGAAGGATCTGACTTTTTTTTGGAAGTACAGTTGACACGATGTTACATAAGTTTCAGGTGTACGACATGGTGATTTGACAAGTCTATACATTCTGCTGTGCTCACACAAGTGTAGCTGCCATCTGTCACCATACAACACTATCACAGTATCATTGACTGTACTTCCTGTGCTGTCGCTTTCATCCCTGTGACTTACTCTATAATCGGAAGCCTATAACTTTCACTCCCTTTCACCCATTTTGATCGCCTCCCCGCCCTGTCCCCTCTGGCAACCACCAGTTTGTTCTTTGATTTAGGATCTTTTTCTGCTTTGTTTGTTCATTTGTTTTGCTTTCTTAGATTCCACACAAAAGGGAAATCATGAGGTATTTGTCTTTCTCTGTCTGATTTATTTCACTTATCATCACACCCTCCCTGTCCATCCATGTTGTTGCAAGTGGAAAGATCTTGTTCTTTTTTTACAGCTTCATAATATGCCACTGTGTAGATGTGTGTGTGTGTGTGTGTGTGTGTGTGTGTGTGTGACAACTAGAACTCTTACTGAGAGTTCCTTATGGCTAGCCACAGTGCTAAGCGATTTACAGGAATTTGTTTAAATGTTACCCTTGCCTTGCAACAATGTCTCTCCACATTTTCCAGTTGAGGAAACTGAGGCACAAAGCAGTTAAAGAATAGGTTCAAGAGTCCACACTCGGTAACAGATATGAATTGAGGCAGTTTGGCCCTGAAGTCTGTGCTCTTAACTACTATCTGCTGTTCTTCCTCTCATTGTCTTTAGATTAAACAAAGGAATTTTAGAATTAGCTTAAGAAGACAAAGAACCAGATACCTATCTCATTGTTAATGAAATTAAATATTTCCACTGAAACATGAAAAAAAGGAAGTCTTTTGTATGTTTCAAGTACAGAATCTGCATAATGCTTACCTTAGTATAGAGGTGAATCCGGTCCGTATTCTTACTTGCACAGAACATTAAGGTTTCATACACTGGCAAGTTGTCTGAACTCTTCAACTCTTCTAATTAAGAAGATAAAAAAGGACCTGAAGGATTAGCTCTCCTCCAACCAAAATAGCTTATTTCAATCTTCTATGGGTTAGAATGATGAAAGAGCTATATAAAATGTATCACCATATTTGACAAAGAACACGTGTCTGCACTTAAAATAAAACTGTGATGGCAGGCCACCTAAGACCACACTGGCTTATATAGAAACCAGTTGCTTTGCACTTTTGCTAATGACCCTACAAGAGAGAAATAAATTCAGAATTAGCTGAAAAGATATGAGTTAGGTATGAGAGAGAATTTCCTGCCACCAAGAGTTGTTACCGGTCTTAAAGGAGTCTAGAATCTGGGCTTCTCCGAGAGTGGTTTTAAGTTGGGACTGCAGGAGCACCATTTTGGTTACCAGCAGCAATCCAGCCTGTGAAAAGCCACTTAAATGCCAGATTCCCTATGACCCGAAGCTTCACATTCACCAAAGGGGATATGTGGACAAGCTTTTTTTTCTGATAATCTTATTTACCACTTCCCAGTCTCACTGACCAATATATATGGAAAGAGAGAGGGTTATTACAGTAGATCTAAATAATAATTATGGTTAACTCTTATCAAATACTTACAATGTGCCAGGCACTTTTCTTAGTACATACATTAACAACTCTCAGAAATAAGCAGTGCATTTTACAGAGGAGAAAACTGAGGCACATTAACTTGCCCAAGGTCATACCACCAGTAAGAGGACTTCAGACCAGTAATGTGGCTACAGAGCCTGTGCCCTTAACCTTTGCCACAGTTCCTAAATGACTTTCATCATCATCATTATTTTTTATTTTTTTTTCCAGTGACCTTTTAATGTGTTCCCCCAGATCTAGAAGTCTATGATTTTTCACTCTACTTGGCAACCTTATCATATTTTAATTTTTCTAATCAAGCCACTGGTCATTTTACAAATTTGGGACTATTCCCATATTTCATAAGTTCAAAATGTCAGTTTTTTCCATGCTTTAACATCTCGAAAATTGGCATGTCGTACAGCCAATAATCGTGCCATTTTATAACCACTGTTGGCCAGGTGGCAGTTGTGAAATGGTTGTCATTGCCTGAGCACACATGAGCTTAATCATAGCTACAATACCATTGTACAATACTTCAACACCACACTTGAGTCAAATGTGTTGTTTGTTACTACATGAGTTCAATTTAATTACCTCTAAAATGTCTTCAAAATGTTTCATTATGATTTGGTATTGAAATAAAAAGTCAACATGCATACCAAAAATTTTTGCACATAAAGCAGGAGAGCATAAATTTGATATTAAAGAAGTAAATATGTATCATTGGAGGAATAATCAAAATTTTTTTATATTCTTGCAAAGGAATAACCAAGTGCTTCATGGAACCTAAGGAAAGGAGATCCCTGCAGACAGAGAAAGCTCTCTCACATCTGGATCCTGAGGTGTGCAGAAGGGCTGCCTAGTACATGCCAAACACAACAAGTGAGGGCAGAAGGACTGCCGAATCCCCCAGGACAATGAAAGAACTATCAAAGCAACAGAGGGTAAGACCTGGTCTGGGATCTCATTCGGGAATTAAGTCATGATTTAATTTTTAGAGTTTCTTTCTTAATGTACATACAATAAGTGCATCATATAATCAGTCCGTCTTCAGATCTTTTGAAGAACCGTGGCTAATGCATTAATATTTAAAGATTAGAAGTCATTCTCTGATAAAAAGCATTATAGGATTGATTCCAAATCAGTTGATATTCTTGGTAGTTAGCAGCTACATTGGGGAACATATTTCTCTTTCCATTGTTATTATGAAGTATAATTTAATGGCTTGAGACTAGAGATGATGCATCTTGTGAAGATACAACCATCCTTCCAGACCCTTAGAATTCCAGTTAGAACAAAACCAGAGTCCCCGCAAAGCACATGCCACTGCAGTTCTAGAAGAGTTTATGTGCACAGAATAAACATTTTCATATAGTGTGCCCCCTCTGTCATCCTTCTGTTTTTTTTTCCATGGAAATCCATGTTAGTGGGGAGACGTGAACATATCGCTTGTATGGAATTCTCAGCCCAGTGATCTGAGAAGTCAAAGAAAGGAAGAGAGGGCAGGTATGGGGAAAAAGATGGCGTTGTCTGGAGTGGATGAGACCAATGCAAATTTCACTGGCAGAACAGAATTTTTAAAGGTCTAGAGATTTTTGAAAAGTATGTTTAAGTAAACCTAGCATCTGCCTTCATCAAGGAACTAATTTCAAACTATCAAACCAGAATTTCCCTGCCACACATGAGGAGACTCATGGCCCATAAGCTGTTTGTTCTCAGTCAGATGTTCAGTCCAGTGAGCTACATGTTGTCCTACAACAAGGGCTTCATCAGCACTTGAACGATTGTCAGAGCAGGAGGAAGGAAAGCCCCACCTGAGACTACACCATATACCTAAAGACTGTTAAAATTAACACATCTAAAAGAGGGTCCATTCCAAGATATTATTTGAGAAGACCATGAGGCATTAGAGGGAAGGAAGGCTGAGGGAAAAAAAAGGAGGATGCCCTGAGCTCAGAAATTCTTAAATGAACATTTCATTTTAAAACTATGAATCTGGGCGCCTGGGTGGCTCAGTGGGTTGAGCCTCTGCCTTCGGCTCCGGTCATGATCTCAGGGTCCTGGGATTGAGTCCCGCATCGGGCTCTCTGCTCAGCAGGGAGCCTGCTTCCCTCTCTCTCTCTCTGCCTGCCTCTCTGTCTACTTGTGATCTCTCTGTCAAATAAATAAATAAAATCTTAAAAAAAAATAAAACTATGAATCTGACTCTGAGTTATATCTGTGTTTAATAGCAACTGATTTAGAAGAAAAACTTTAACTGTCCCATCTCAACAGTTTTGGTGTTGTTATAATGAGAACATCAGTCTGTGGGTTACTATGGTCACTAACCGATAAACAAAGAAAATAACCCCAAAGTACTCAGGAACTCCAGTTCTGGCCACACATAACAGCAGTGATGTGTGACCTATGGGCGGGTATGCACCAACCATCATAGCTTGAAGTAATGGATGGAATCAACCAAAGAATAAATAAATCCAAACACTACATGGTTGGCTCCAAGTGCAGTCATGATTCCTATAGTCTTAAAATTATGTACCTTAAGAACGTTTTCTTAAAAAAAAAAAAAAAAAACCACCCCAAATCCTAAATTTAAACTAGGTCAATTAGTTGTAACCATTTAAAAGAAATTTGTGTGTTGGGGGACGCCTGGGTGCCTCAGTTGGTTAAGCGGCTGCCTTCGGCTCAGGTCATGATCCCAGTGTCCTGGGATCGAGTCCCACATCGGGCTCCTTCTCAGCAGGGAGCCTGCTTTTCCCTCTGCCTCTGCCTGCCACTCCGTCTGCCTGTGCTCGCTCTCTCTGACAAATAAATAAATAAAATCTTTAAAAAAAAAAAGAAATTTGTGTGCAAACAATTAATGATCTGTTAAGTAGCTGTTAACATGCCAATCTTACTATTTTGTCCTAAAGAACCTCCCCAGTGTCAAAACCACACCCTCACTCGTGGATGCGCCGCTCTGCATGAGGCTGGGCAAGCAGCCTGGGGGCAGCACAGGCAGAGCTACGCGTCAGTTCTGCTGCGCCATGTCTGAATGCCCACAGCTCTGCTCTTCCAGCCATCTGGTATTTCAGTGTGTGCTTCCAAATGGTTGGTATGTTTAATATAAATCAGAATACAAGGAACCTGGAAAGGGGTACTAGTTGCAAGTCCATCCACAGTATTATCTATCTACATGCATACTTAGTATCTGAACACTGGAAGTGGAAACCAGACTTACCATTGCCTGGCTGGGGTGTGAGTGCGTCTTCTCTCTTGATTTCTGATATTGCTTCCTTGCTCTCAGCCAACGGGTTAGGATCTGAGGGTGCAAGGACTTGTTTTTCACAGTCAGAACTAGTCCAAACGTTTCTGGAGGTGTCTTTCCCAGGATCACCATTCTTGTTTTCATTTTTATCTTGGGTAGAGCTGTCTATTTGTAGAATTACAAAAATCAAACAAACAATTTACACACAAATTTAGATAAAATCATTATTTACTCTAAGGCCAGTTTTTAAAAAGTTATAGCTAGGTCTTATAAAAAGAAACATGGTTGGGATGCCTGTGTGGCTCAGTCGGTTAAGTGGCTGCCTTCAGCTCAGGTCGTGATCCCAGGGTCCTGGGATTGAGTCCTACACTGGGCTCCTTGCTCAGCGGGGAGCCTGCTTCTCCCTCTGCCTGCTCCTCTCTCCGCTTGTGCTCTCTCTGCCAAATAAATAAAAGTCTTTAAACAAACAAAAAAAAGGAAACATGGTCAATAGTGTTTATTCATTCTCTGCAAACACCTGTTGGGAGTCACTAAATGCCCCATGTTCAAATGATGGGGTGCCGGACAGGCAGTGAGGAATGAGATAGACAAATCCCTGCTTCCTAGAGTTTCCATTGTAAGTATCAGAAACAGATAATCACCAAGGAAACAAATACATCAGAGAAAGAGAATAAAGGCCAATGAATAAAGAAAAAGAGAAGTAAAACAAGAAAATAAAAGAAGGTTTTGTAATCAGGGGATGGTGGGGACAAAGGTCCACAGGGCCAAGCTCTGGGTTGAGTTCCATTTGAGCTGAGGGCTGTTCGGGAATCTAGAAGGCCCAGCCCGAGGGTCTGTCTTCTCAAACTGGATTGTAAATGTAAACAAAGCCACTGAGGGTTGTAGATAAAGGAATGGAATCATCTGAGTTTTTAAAAGCTCACCCTGGATGCTTGTACTGAAGGGTCACAGGGAGGCTAGCTGCGAGGCCACTGAGGTCTGGGGGAGAAAATGGTAACTTCCAGTAGGATGATAGCAACAAAGATGACATGGCCAGAATGGAGATAGACTTTGGAAGTTGTGCTGGCAGAACCTGACAAATCAAGTGTGGGAGAAGAGAAAGGAATCAAGGACGCTGCCTGGGTTTCTAGTATCACGGACGCATGATGAGAGAAGAGAAGATTTGGTGTTATATGTGGTGGTGAATCAAGAACTCCCCCATGGGCCATAGTCACCTTGAGGCACCCATCACATGAGCAGGGCAGATGAGGCAGAGGCATATGTACGAGCTGTGGTTCAAGCAGGTGATAGAAATATGGGCCTATGAGCTGTAAGATGGCAAGTATGAGCTACGTGCATGTTAGGAACAAAGCACAAGAAGGGCACCTGGCTGCTCAGTAGAGCAAGCAATTTGACATCTCAGAGCCATGAGTTCAAGCCCCATGTTGGGCACAGAGATTACTTAAAACAATAACAAAATAAAACAACAACAAAAAACCAAAGCACAGGGTAAGGGTTACCTATTGACAAATATTAGTGTTCAATATATACTATACCAAATTGTACCAAATGTACTAAATGTCCTGGAGACTATATTAGCAAACTTTATAGGAGTACAATTTCCTAATATTGCTCCTTTTTTTGTTGTTGTTTTTAAAGATTTTATTTATTTATTTGAGAGAGAGAGAGAGCAAGAGCACACGGGCATGGGAGTGGCAGGCAGAGAAAGAAGGAGAAGCAGATTCCCTGCTGAGCAGAGAGCCCCATGTGGGGCTTGATCCCAGGACCCTGAGATCATGACCTGAGCCGAAGGCAGCCGCTTAACTGACTGAGCCACCCAGGCACCCTTCTCCTTTAGTTTTCTGGATTCCATTTCCTCAAAGTATTGTATGGCAAACACTGATTAAAAATTTTGGATGAATTAGAATTCTGCTTTTCAATACTTTTGGGGGTACATCCTAAATCAGGGTTGGAAATCATTATGCCAAGTACAATAATATTAATCTAATAAATATAACCTTTTGTGTACAATAGTATCACTATTAAATATATTTCTGTTAAATCAGACTTTCAAAGGCACAAAAAAAGTTTCATTTTTCTTTAGGTTGCTTGAGAGTTTGCTTATTAAATCAGGGGTCTAGAAATTTTTGCTGTTGCTCTTGGTATATCACAAAGAAAAATCAGAACTATAAAACCCTATTAAACTATGATTTTCATTGCTAAATCATTCAACTTATACTTCTATGTGAACTGGCATTATCCTGTAGTCATGAGATACTTTATTTTTATGACCTGGAGTAGTTGGAAATTGAATGAGATAATGCAAATTCTGAGAGATATTATATGGGATAAGCTTGAGGTTCCAATTTAGTTCCCAGACAACAGGTGTCCACGTTACAAATATAACCACCCAGATGGCAGACTTGTCATTTTTGTAGGAACACCCAGAATTGAAAGAGGAAAGACTCAGCTACTGATTACATTTTCTTTCAGATTAAAACTAAGACACAGGAGAACAAGAAAGACAGGAAGGAACTGCAAGCAGAGCCTTTATCTTAGTGGACTCTGTTAATGCCACTTCTCTAATGACGGGAAAGGAGATGTGTACAATTATTACAACTGATAAAATAAAGTGATTTCTTCCAGCTCCCCCAACTGTCAACTTGGCCTTCTGAATTGCCATGAAAATAGTCTCTAAAACTGGAAACAAAAGAAATACTAATGATCTTTTTTCTTAAGACAACCTCAGTATTAATAACCATTTCAAAAACAAAACATCAGAATAATACCATGCTATAAAAACATACTCTGAGGTATGTTTATAATTTTTACTTTTAAAATAGCAAGTTTTGGAAAAGAATAAACTCAGAAAACAGATACCAATTTGGTTCTTCAAAGATCTACAGAGGAATTTTTATGATCTGTCATGCAAGAAACAGGACACAATGTATATTTTACTAGGCAAAGAAGCTACACTGGATTATTTTGCTATTTAAACAAAAATAATCTATAATTTCTTTAAAAGCAAGTATTATCTACAGGAGAAAGAAAACAGCAGGTCTATGACTATAAGGCATATTTGCTGCCATAGCAACAGAGCTTCTATTCCTGCCCACTGAATTCACATCCTGCTGGCATTAATGAGAAATGTCCATTTGTGCCAAATTAATGCCATGTCACAGACGCTCAGGGATATACATTCTTGACAGAACTGGGAGCTTTCCACATTCCACCGGGGGATACATTCAGTCTTCGCTATGTAAAGTTCTTACTCTAGCTTAACAGCTAAAGTCAGTGTTGAGTCCCACTAACCCGCGCTAACAGCAGTTGCCTCTAAAAACACAGACCGTGTGAAGATGATACTGCCAGCCCCCGCCCAGGGGCCACACTCCATGCACTCACCAGCTCTGCCTGGAGGGTTCTCACACATTTCACAATAAGGTAACACCGAGTTATTGATATAGGTGCAGAAACCACACTGCCAGCCCTTTCCAGGAAAGGGTGTGCTGGCTGCCTGGGCTAGGGCCGTGGTTTGTCTGGGCCAGGATGGTTTCTCCTCTCGGGCACTGCAGTGGTTACTGGTGGTGACCGACTTCAATCTTTTAGCTTCAGGTTCAACATTGCTTTCATAACCAATGATATGTCTTGTGGCTCTTTCTCCAGGGTCTGCTGGCACGACAGTATTTTTCTCTTGGAATATTCCTGATTCATCACAGGAGGTCACCAACTGTCTTTTCTTAGGTTTTAGTAAAAAGAATGATCGAATATCATGCTGCTTTTCTTTTTCAAACTAGGAAAAACAAACAGTTATCAAATTTAAAAGCCATCTAATATGTTCTTCCTAAATGAAACAGATTAACCAACTATTTTCAGTAACCATATTCCTTTATCTTTTGAATACCTTGTTGGAAATGAATTCAATTTGCTATGACTCTTCATATATACATATATGCAGAATATCATTAACACATCTATATACTTCCTGTGTCTTTTTTTTTTTTTAGCACTTACAGTGTGCCAAGCACTTTACATATATTAACTCATTTAATCTTCATGCCAGCTCTGTGAGACAGGTACTAGTTTTCCTCCTATATTTTACATGAGGACACTAAAGCTTTAGAGATGTTAGGTAATGTGGCTACAGAATTTATGTAGTAAAATTATACTTCATCAACTATCTGCTCTAGAGGTATGTCAGGGAAAGGAAAATTGTGTATTTAAATATTCAAATATTCCAAGAACCTACCAAAATGGTTTTATGCCCAAACTATAAATAAAGCATTCATAAACAACGTTTTTCATATTAAAATGTTTTCTTGACTAGGGAGCATTTTTTCAAATAGCATAAAAGCGATTAATTAGAACTGCTTCTTTAACAGACACATCTTAATAATTATCTTGCTTTCAAGAAATATATTTCCCTTTCCTAAGAAAATCTCCATCATTATCTGTTTTTTGTTTTCTTTTCAATGTGTAAATCTCAACTTCCTTATTAGAGAAAGTGGGATACATATCTCCACAAGTGATTAGCTAGCAGTGAAGGAAGATAAGGAGTCAATTTTAGAGAATTCCTGTTAGGGGTACCATGGTGGATACACACTGCATTTCCAAAGATGGTCATACCAGTTCTTATCCTATTTGACATGCTCTTCTCACAATGTGACACCGACACGCTACATTTAGAGGTGGGGTCTGTGTTCCTCTCCTTTGAACCTGGGTGAATCTTTCTAACTGTCTTAATCAATAGAATGCAGTGAAAATAACACTGTATGACTCCTGAGGCTAGGTCATTGAGGATTACATGGCTTCCACTTGGTTGCTGGCATTCTGAATCTCTTCCTCTTTTAGTCTTGGGTTGTTTGCCTTTGGAGCCTCACCACCATGTTGTGGGGAAGCCTAAGTCACAGGGAGAAACCAGGTGTGGTTGTTTGAGTTGACAGCTCCGGGTGGGCCCCTAGGTTAGAGGACAGCATCAACTGCCAGACACGTCACTGAATGAGCCTTGAGATGTTTCCAGATCTCAGACTTGGGGTCTTCTACCAAAGGCCCCAGTCATTGTGGAGCAGAGACACATCATCTCCATTATACCCTGGTTGAATTCCTCACCCACAGAAACCGTAAGAAATAATATATGAGTATTGTTGTGTGAAGACACTAAATTTTGGGGTAATTTGTTATGTAGCAATAGATAACACTGACAGACTCTATAGATAATGATAGCAAAGTGTATTGTAAAGAAATATTTTATGTAACATATCTTACCTCAACTTCTTAGCAGTGGTGCATAATAAAGCAAGATATAGCAAATCCATAGAGAGAGAAGGATTAGTGGTTACCAGGGGCTGAGGGAAAGGGAGATGGGTAGTTATTGCTAAATGGTCACAGAGTCTGTCTGAGGTGATGAAAGTTTTGAAAATAGTGGAGACAATAGCACAACACTGTGAATGTGATATTAAGTGGTATTACCACTGAACCGTACACTTAACAATGGTTAAAACAGCAAGCTTTATGATTATATGTTTACAAATATAATCACAAATTTTTAAATAAAAAAAAATGAAGGGAGGAAAGCAGGAAGATTTAGGCTTTTTCCATATTGGTAAAATTAAAATATAACAGGAAAAAAATCATCCCCCCAAAATGTACAGCTTCTGTTTTCTGTGGCTGTTATTTATACAACCTCATGTATTATAAAAAGTTATCTTAGTTATAGAAGTAACAGATTTTTGATAAAAATATAAAGAAGGAGATTATTAACCATGAGACAAGATTTTTAAAACAAGGCACAAGGGAAATTCTAAGAAAAGGGTGAAGAAGGCAAAGAGACTAGCAGACTAACAGAGTTTGGTGTTTAAAAAAGTAACAAAGCAGAAAAGATAGTCAAATATTTAAAGAAAAGGTTCTATTCCATATAATAGGATGGCCAAGAGGACTTTCAGGATTTTGAAAATAGTAGCAAATGTTCAGAAAACGTGAACAAATCCCATCAGCTATTTCTAATTAAAGCATGACCTTCTGAATCCTTGCATGTCTGGAAATGAACTGATTTTGTTTCTAACCCTTAGTAGTTTCGCTGGGCATGCAATTCTTTTCAAGTCCTTAAAGACATTGCTCTGCTTCTTCCAATACCGGACGATGCTGATGATATTCCCTCATAGGTTGCACTTTCCCTTTGTTTTAGAGGATTTTAAGACCTTGTCTTTATCCCTGGTGCTCTAAAATTTCACAATAATCTATATTTCTGTATCTGTGTCATTTATATCTATCAGCCTTATTTTTTAAAAATATTTTATTTATTTGACAGAGACCACAAGTAGGCAGAGAGGCAGGCAGAGAGAGAGGAGGAAGCAGGCTCCCCGCAAGGCAGAGAGCCTGATGTGGGGCTCGATCCCAGGACCCTGGGATCATGACCCGAGCTGAAGGCAGAGGCTTTAACCCACTGAGCCACCCAGGCGTCCCGTATCTATCTGCCTTCTGCTCAGCACCCAGGATACCTTAATTTTGAACGGCACTCAGTAGCTTTAGCTCTTGGAAATTTCCACTATTCTTTGATAGCTTCTTCCTCTTTATTTTCTTTTTTTGTGGAATTACTGTTAGCAGAATGTTGAATTAGACGTAATGTCCTATCTCTTATTGTCATATTTTCCTTCTTTTTGTCTTTTTACTCTCTAAATTCTTTTTTTTTAATTTTTAAAAATTTATTTATTTGTCAGAGAGAGAGGGAGAGAGAGAGAGAGCAAGCACAGGCAGACAGAGCGGCAGGCAGAGGCAGAGGCAGAGGGAGAAGCAGGCTCCCCGCCGAGCAAGGAGCCCGATGTGGGACTCGATCCCAGGACGCTGGGATCATGACCTGAGCCGAAGACAGCCGCCCAACCAACTGAGCCACCCAGGCATCCCAACTCTCTAAATTCTTAAGAGTTTTCCTCTAATTTTCTCACAACCCTGACTACAGAATTATTTTGACAGCCATATTTTCAACATCTAAAATTTCCTTTTTTGTTTCTTGTTCCTTTGTCATAGTAGTCTGATTTTATTTATATTTGCAGTAGCATCTTAAATGTGAGGCTACTACTTTGAGTTTTTAAAATGTTATCTTTAGGGTTAATTCTTCTATCAGCTTATTTTTGTTCTCCTTTTTCATGCTACAGATTTCCTCCCCAAATACCCAATGACTCTGCTTGTCCCTGCATACATGTGAATGAAAGAACAGAAGGATTTCCTGGGAATGTGAGACACACAGGGCTTATCAGCACGAAGATCTAAAAAGACATACTGGGTGTTATATGCAACTAATGAATCATTGAGCACTACATCAAAAACTAATGATGTACTACTATAGGTTGGCTAGTTGAACTTAATAAAAAATAAAAACATAAAAAAAAGGACATACTGATTGACTAAAAGAGGTGAGGAAGATGGAGGGGCTCAGGGTGATACTTAAACTCCTATATTTCTGACTTGCAACACTGTAGAAATGATATTTTCCTGTGAATTCCTGGGAATTCAGGAAAATACTAGGCTCATGAAAAGACAAAAAGAGAATAGGTAAGGAAATAAGTGCACTTTTACACACTTGTGAGGACTGTTGGGTACCAGGGTGGAGAGTTCCAGGAAGCAGGTCTGGAGTTCAAGAGAAAGAAACAATTAGATTCACACATCTGGGAACCACTAACATAGAGATGTGGTTAAAGATATCAGACTTGATGTCATGATACATGAAGGGAGAAGGTAGTGAGAAAAAGTCAAAGTCAAAGACAGAAAGCACAGAAACAGCATTAAGGGTGTGATGAGGAAGAGATACTAAGGAAAGATACACAAAAACAACAGTAAGAAAGGGAGAAAAATCAGGAGAGTGGTAGCTTTATTGGGTGTGTGCATGTGTTTTGGCTTTCCACTCATTTATTAGGTGTTTGGTGGGCAATTTAAAACAGAAAAACCCACGTCCTCCAGTTCTAGGAAATTTTCTTATATTGTGTTTTCTTCCTCTGTTTTCTCTATCTTCTCTTTGTGGAATTCCTATTAGGCAAAAGCTTCTGGATTGATCATTTGATTTTCTTCAACTTTTCTCATACTTTCTGATTGCTATTTGTCCTTCTTTCTTTGTGAGTGCCTCATTACCTTCTTTCCCATCCTTGTTGAATTACTATTTTCTGATATGATAGGTTCAATTCCTAAGAGCTTTCACTTGTCTAATTTCCTTTCCTTGTTTTGGTTTCGTGGGCACAGTATTTTCTTTTACTTCTCTATGGACATTAGTAATAGTTTTGGGGTTTCCTTTTAAAGTCTTCTTCAGTTTGTTCGATTGTCTCTGCTTCTTCTGTTTTCTTTCTTGGCTTACATGATTGTTTTGGTCTCTGCTTTTCAAGTGAAAAGCTTTCCCCCAGGCCCGGAGGCCTTTACTGTCCACTCATATTTAAGAATGAGACTTAATAAGTATTAAGAATAAAATGTGATGGAAAGTTTCATGTGGGGGACTTCACTGAGGTCACCAGTGACTGTCAGGGAAACCCTGTCAGTCTCTATTGTCTTCTCGTGCTCCAGTCTGGTTCTCCGAAAAGGAGTCCTTCAATTTCCTGCCTGAAGGGTACAATGCTGGCTACCAGTAAACCGAGAGCTGATTAGGAGAAGGGTGCTAAGGATTCTATCATTAATTAAGGAGGCTTTGACTTAATATGATTCTTTTCAATTTATTGCCTTACCCCCTCTCTCAACTGGCTCTCTTCCTAGACATATTCTGAAATACATTTTTTTAAAGATTTTATTTCTAAGCAATCTCTACACCTGACTGACATGGGGCTGGAACCCCCAACCCTGCGATCAAGGGTTGCCTGCTCCACTGACTGGGCCAGCCAGGCACCATTTAAAAAGAGCAAATAAAACAGTTAAATAAATACATAAAATAGGAAAAGTAGAAGACAGAAAACACAAAAAATAAAATGAATAAAATATATAATAACAGGCCACTGTCACTTAGATGAAGTAATGTTTAGATATATCAGACTCTTCTATCCCATTCTACTGGTAAGGAATTTATTTCTGTAAAAACATTTTAATCTCTCCATCTTCCCACCAAAAAACCAAAACAAAATACTTTTAGATTTGTTTATAAAAAAGCAATCCTCCCAACACAAAACAAAAACTTAAGAAATCTTTCAAAAAAAAAAAAAAAAGGAATTCTCAGGGCCTTAAAGTATCAGCTTTTACAGTTGATCTCTTTAATTAAGCTATTTAATTAAGCTGTTTTTAAAAGAACATCTTTCACTATTTAAGTAGTGATTAATTTTAGAAATTAACATGCAAGAAATTCTCGTTATGTGCCAGAGGCAAGTCACAGAAAGGTTAGCAGTGACTGACAGTAATCAGAAACTGATGGCTACGTCTGCCACTATGAGGGCTAATTTATACTTGGGAGTAAGCAGTATAGGTGTTATTTTGAAACCTCAGCTTCTTGGGTTATAATAAATTGAGACTTGAGTGCGTAAAACCCAGAAAAGGAGTGTGTGGGTGTGAAGGGAATCATTTTACATAATTTTGGGAACCAAAGGATCCACTTAGAGTATAATTTTTAGAAAAATGAGAGGGCAAGATTAATCAGTAGCAATGACTTTAGTTAATGTTATGACGGTTACAATGGACAATGGTGAATATGGCTACAGGGAGTGAACTTAGCACTGTGGCCACGACGCTGCCAGAAGCAGTAAGGCCCAACAGAAATGAAGGCTTCCTCTGGGGTTATCAGTTACAAGCCTGATCTATGTTAACAGTTATGTTTTCTGAGTGTAGCTTCTGAGCAATCAGGCAGGAGGGTGGTTGATGCGGTTTCTTGGCTACTTGGCAGCTAGGAGTGATAAACACAGGTGGGAAAATCTCTCTGACACATCCTCACGATAATCATACATGTTGGCTGGAACAGAGAAGGGCTGCAGGTTTACTGAACTGCAGGTGTTCTTAACGTGGGAACCGTGGGGCTCTCACAAGACCTGAGAAACTCCTGAGATGGTCTATAAAATGTTGTCTGTATCGTATTTACATTTTTGGAGAGCTTTACTCTCCCCCTGGTCTCAGAGGGATTCAGGACCAACACAGGTTAAGAGCCACTGGACTAAAATAAACTAGCTGAACGTGAGCCTGTGGTTTGAGGAGCTCCGTCTCTTTCCTTCACTGCCTGTAAGACAGATAGAAAGTTCCTATGCGAGCGTACATAGGGGCGGTGAACTAACTCTTTTTAAGGAGATAACAAAGAAAGAAATTCCCTAAACACTTAAGGAGAATCCCTCTAGCTGTTCTCAAACAGTTAATTTTTCAAAAAATGGAGTAATACCAAAACAAAGTAACTTTTTTTTTTTTTAAAAGATTTTATTTATTTGTCAGAGAGAGAGGGAGAGCGAGCGAGTGAGCACAGGCAGACAGAGTGGCAGGCAGAGGCAGAGGGAGAAGCAGGCTCCCCGCCAAGCAAGGAGCCCGATGTGGGACTCGATCCCAGGACGCTGGGATCGTGACCTGAGCCGAAGGCAGCCGCTTAACCAACTGAGCCACCCAGGCGTCCCAACAAAGTAACTTCTGTGCAGGCAGAAAACAGGCTCACTCAGCTCCTCTGTCTGTCATGGTAACTGAAATGACATGGGAGTGCCGGGCTGGCTGGAGGGAAGAAAGCTACTGAGTAGGTGAGTGAGCAGAGGCAAGCGCAGGAGGCGTGAGGGGGCCAAGTTAGAGCAGAGAATGCTGTGCTGACAGGACTCACTGCTGTACCGTCACGCTGGTCAGCTGGAAACAATACACACTATCCTTGATGTTTTGAGACAGGGACATGTGACCATCAGCTCCTCATGGAGACCCCAGCAGGTTCTTGGGCTATGTCTGATTAATGAAAGAAGGAAGTGATCTTTAACAAGATCTGTAGACACAGACATTAAAAGTGAATGTAAAACCTCTATATCTGTAAGATGCTTCTAATTACTTTTGTTTTGTCCTTTTTAAATTAATCTTTTCTAAAGTAAATGTGGGCCTACTGATTAAAGCACCCGAGAAAGGCAGTAAGAAATAACTAAACAAAATGCTTCCTAAAAAAAACATATTTTCTAAAAATATTGGGTTTATTAATAACAAGACCCCTATAGGAGCTAGCTTTATTGGTCTTACCAGAAGAGACCAGAATCCTCAGGTTACAATAGCCACATTGATAGTTAAATATTCAGTACCTATCCTGTTCTGGCAGGTCTGTATTAGGAAAATTACCGACCTTATTAATGTTGTCAGCATTTCTCAGAGGTAAAGATAAGCAGGAACACAGGAAGACAAAATATTTTTTATGGCCTAGGAAAGCTTTGTTCCTTAAATAGCACAATGAAGCAAAAAGTTTTTTTTATTCTTTCATGGCTACATTTTTGCATTTAGAAGAGATTTACTAGCAAATTATTGACAAAGATCCTAACTCATCATGACTATCCTTGTAAAGAAAGAACTATATTAAGTGACCCCTTTAATATGTGATAAATAAAGAACTTAAATGTAGGTGTTTGTAAGTAGGAGGAATGATCTAAGCTTATAGTAATTTTTATCACAAGGCTTTGGGAAAAATATAGTTAAGTCAACATGCCCATGTCGTAAGATGTGGAAAATAGAAGATACTCCTTTCTTCAGTTATTTAGCTGACTCTCAGTTATTGTGTTCCTGACTTTTGTTCAATATTGCTTTTGAAAAACAAAAGAAAAAATACTGCTTTCAGTGAGAAGTGCAGGGAATAAAAGCTACAAAATGCTTAAGGTGGCAAAACGTATGTTTTTATCTGTAAGGTTCAGGGACCTAATATAGTTGCTCTGTTTTGCACCATGGTCAATTACTGTTCTTTAGAGACAAATTTCTTGGCCATAATGACAGGATTAAAAGTCAGTTATTAGAACTTAAGGAGAGGAAAAGGAAATCTCGTAAAACTCATGAAAAACAAGAAAGCACTTCAAAGCCTGGTGCTATTCCTGCGCGGCACACACCACCACCAAAAGCACCGATGTCGCGTCTCATAGACTTTGATCAAAGGGCAGCTCTGGTAGGAATCATTACTGTCTCATGTCATCTGTCTCCAGTCCTTAAAAGAATGAACAAAACCGCTGTGATACAAATGGGTGAACGGCAGATGAATGATGCCCGGAACTGGAACTAAACAGCCTTCACTAACATTTGTAAACAAGCCAGAGGATACAAAATGACAAAAGTACCATCTTAATCATCTAAGTAAAATGAATTTCAGTTCTCCTAAAAGGGGACTTTTTCAGGCTTTATAAAATCATCCATTCTCACATAGTTAAATAAAATTTTGACAGTGATCCTCTCTTAGGCACAATATGTTTTCCTCTGTGGCCGTAAAGAAAACAAAGCACACAATACAAAGCAACACTGGTTTTTAAAAAACACAGCAGTAAAAAGAAAAGTTATTATTTATTTTTAAAGATGACATCAGGGATGCCTGGGTGGCTCAGTCAGTTAGATGTCTGCCTTTGGCTCAGGTCATGATCCCAGGGTCCTGGGATCGAGCTCTGCATCGGGCACCCTGCTCAGCAGGGAGCTTGCTTCTCCCTCTGCCTGCCTCTCCCCCTGCCTGTGCTCGCTCGCTCTGACAAATAAGTAAAATCTTAAAAAAAAAAATAAAGATGACATCAAAAGTAGTGAAAGCAAATAAACGTCTTTGGGGAGAGCCATCTCTTCTAATAAGGTCAATAAGAATGTATAGGAAAGCTCTGTATAATACACAGGTTACTAGAATGTGACTCGAAAGAATGTGACTGGAATGTCACCTACTCACATGCCTCTGGTTATGGCATGTCCCCTCTCCTCCTCCTGCACAGGCCACTATTAGACAGAATTCCTCCTAGGCCCTACGATGTTGATACTACCTCTGCAATGTCTGGAATTTTTCTGTTCCTATTACCACTACCACTGTCAGGAGCTCAAGGTGGCGTTAAGTGACCCAAATTCCATCTGGGAATCCCTTGACAAAGCAGCTTTCTCTATAGTAATAGCCCTAAGAATAAAAACAAACTGACTTTACTAATAGACCTGTACATGTCAAATATTACAAGTAAAATTTGGGTAAAAGGTGTATTACAAAAACCAGCTAAAACCCAAGGCCATCATAGGACGTCCTACTTCTTAGCCCAAATGCTGACTGTAGGGCCTGCCAGGGAGACACAAGTGCAGGACAGATATGCCTCTGGGGAGCTCAGTAACACATCAGCCCTCAACTGTGGCCCAGCCAAGTGCTTAGGCTCTGAAAAATCATCCCTCAGGGATAAGGGGAGAAAGCCCTGAGACAGAGTGAAGACAGAGTATCTCTTTACCATAGTTTAAAATGAGATGGGAGGGACGGCAGACATAATCCCTTCCCCAAATACCACTGCCTGCAAGAACCTCTGTCCCGTCTCCCTCCGATTCATTTCCCACACTGCTACTAGGATCATCTTTTGAAAACAGAAATCTGATCATGTCATTCATTTGCTTAAAAGCCTCTGATGATACTATATTATTTTCAGGATAAATCCAACTTCTTGGCATTACATGTGTGGTCTCCTCTCCATATGATCGGGGCCAAAGTTTTGGGGTTCTTCCCGTGTGAACTGCGTGTTGCGTGCCCTATGCTCATACATTCACGTGAAATTCCCATTTTCAGAACAAGTGATAACTGCTCTTATTGCTGTGCTTTGAGAAATGCTTTTAGTGTTCCTGAGGGCTGGCTGAACTAGGACCCACTCCTTCTGAACTCATCCTTCATAATCCAGCTCGGGTGTTTCCAAAGGGAAACTTTCCCATAAGCCCATGTAGTTTATTTATTCTGTTCTGTGATCCCACAGCCTGGTTTACATATCTCTATCTTGACATGCATTATATCTCATTAAAATGATTTAATTATAGTCGTCTCTTCCAATTAAAGAGTAAGTTCCAAAGGAATGTTAGCTGTTCTCTTTTATCTTTGCACCTAGCACAGTCTTTTAAAATTAGTTGCTTTATTGAGATATGTTTATGTACCATAAAATTCACTCTTTTAAAGTGTCCGATTCAGTGACTTCTAGTGTATTCAGAATTATGCAACCATCACCACTATTTAATTATAAAACATTTCATCACCTTTGAAAAGAAATCCCATACCAATTAAGCAGTCACTCCCTATCTCTCTCTCCTCCCAGCCTCTTACAGTCACAATTCTACTTTATTTCTTTATGGATTTGCCCATTTTAGCTAATTCTTATATATGGAACCAGACAATATGTGGCCTTTTGTGTCTGGGTTCTTTAACTTAGCATAAGGATTCAGGATTCCTCTATGTTGTAGCATGTATCAGAACTTCATTCCTTTTTATGGCTAAATAATATTTTGTCATGTGAATATACCACATCTGGTTTATCCATTCATCAACTGATGGATGTTTGGACTGTGACATTCATGCACAAGTTTTTATGTGGACATATATTTTGAATTCCCTTGAAACTGAATCTGCAGGATCATATGGTAATTCTATGTTTAACATTGTAAGGAACCGCCAGACTGTTTTTCAAAATGACTGTACCATTTTATATGCCTACCAGCAATGTATGAGTGTTTCAATTTTGCTGAATCTTTGCCAATACATGTTGTCCATCTTTTTACTTTTAGACATCCTAGTAGGTGTGAAGTGGAATCTAACTGTGGTTTTAATATAACCTTAATAAATGTTTATATAATAAATGATCTTTATTTTTCTTTTTTAAGATTTTACTTATTTGACAAAGAGAGAGAGATCACAAGTAGGCAGGGCAGCAGGCGCGGGGAGGTGGGGGAAGCAGGCTCCCCGCTGAGCAGAGAGCCTGATGTGGGGATCGATCCCAGGACCCCGAGATCATGACCTGAGCCAAAGGCATAGGCTTAACCCACTGAGCCACCCAGGAACCCCAATGAATGATCTTCAAATGCCCTCTACATAATACACATCACATAAACACTAACTAAATCAATCTGAAGTGTTTCAATGTTCTATTCATTCCACAAATAACTAAGGTTCCTCATTGTGCTAACTCTCATGCATCTGGTTTAGTCTGGCAAGGTCACGAAGGCAGACTGTGTGAAACAAAAAGGCCTGAGTTTAACCCCAGCTCTGCCACTTACTGGCTGCATGAACTTAGGCAGATCATTTAACCTTTCTGAGCTTTAGTGGGGCATGGTTATACTATCTGCCTCTTGGTAGCTATGAAGGTTAAATAAAATTATGTGTTTTAAGGGTTTAGCACAGTGGCTGCATGGAATAGCCACTCAAAACATGTTAATTATTACTACTGAGTGAATTATTATTACTGAGTGAAGTGAAGTGATAAAGACAAATGCCTAATAATAGCACTATGTGATATAAGCCATGACAGAGAAATTTATATGTCTCTGTCCATAACAATGAGGTTACCCTCTTGTAATGTTTACAGAGTGGTTTGAATTCTAAAATATAGGTATATAAATATTCTAATTTGAGATGTGTTAGCGTCAAGAAAGCAGTATATTCACATATTCAAAAACAAAATATTTTGGGTAAGAAAAATTTAGACTATGAATGCCACAGCTCCTATGGTCAACTTTGTTTTGTTATTGCCATTTTTACCAACTAGACACTATGTGGAAAACAAGGTTATTTTTCATTTGCATGAGATAATTTCTTATTGCCCTCCTTAGCCCACAACAAGACAAACACTTCATACAATGTTGGTATTTAATAAAATGCAAGGTTTGTTTTTAAATTTTGAAGGCATATTTTTAAATTTCATAGTTATACTAAAGAGCTTTCCTTCCCAACTATACACAATATTTTTTGCAGCAGATCAGCAACCATCCTACACATTTTTAATGCAAGTGTGAGTGTTTAAAATACAAATCTAAAAAAAAAATACAAATCTGCTTTGGCCAAAGGATGTTTGAGGCTTTGAGGACAGCAGAGCAGGAGACTTGAGGATGGGATGGTTATGCTAGAGAAAAGCAGTGGTATGATGCAAGTACTAAGGCAGGGTAAGAAAGGTAGGCAACCAGTGAGAGTCTAATGAGGAGAGTAAAACTGTGAGATATTGAACTATGACCCCACAAAATGAAAACAACTGGTAAGGTAAAACACAGATCTCAAAATCAGAGACTGAATTGGGGTCTGGAGATCGGTTCCAAAACGGAAAGAGAACTATTGTTTGAAGTAACAAAATGGAAGCAGCTCTGGCTTACTGAGACTTGAAGAAGAGAAACCAAGCAGAAAGACCTGCCCTAGGCAGGAGCTGAACTTGTTACCATACTAAATTAGAGTCCCTTCTTTAGTGTATATAAAATAGATGAAAGGGACCTCGGATGTCATCCAGTGACCTAGGGACTCAAATGGCTGGGTAATGATGTTACTGTTTATCCATTAAAGGCCGAAAGAGAAAAAGGTCTCTGGAGAGGTTAAGGGAAGGGCCCAAATCCCACAGCTATTGCTCAAGAAAGGGATATCCCTCAGATGATGGAGCATAAATGAATATCAGAGAGAGGGGGAAGGCTTCCTATTGGACTACTCTATTCAGTGTATTTTATTCAGAAACAGCCTTTAATCACTTGGAAATGACAATACAGAATAATGAACTCCATATCTTTCTCTCCTTTCACCTATAAATGACCAACCTTATCACTCAACACAAGCCACTGTAGGAAAATCAAAACACCTCAAAACCAAAACAGTACTTAGATGTCATGTATACGCAGAGGTAGGAAAAAAAGGAAGAAGCCTGAGAAACAGGACTGCATTTGAGGCAGTGACGCTGGTGACAGTACTGGTTACTTAAGGAACAGTTAACTGGGCTGTACAGAGCCGTCTTTCCTCATGGTGGTGGGATGTTTTCACTGAGTTGGACTTCAATTTGAGTTACACATTTGGATTAATAATTTCTTTAAAAAATGTAAATCTATTTAGGATGGGTAAAGAATTGTTACTCATTCAGTTGTGGGGACTAATTCCACGCAGGGTACTAGTCAACTATTTCCTAACAGCTATAGCAGGAGCATTAGCCAGTGTTGCACTGAGGCAGAGTCCAGAGGCCCCATGCTATGCCAGATCACACGCATGGACAGAAGTCCCTGTTGAGGTGAGGGAGTACACTGAAGTGACGCAAGAAGTGGCTATTTACCAAACATTACCAAAATCCTGAATACTGTAACAACCAGGACACTTACACCCATATATACTGGTACAGTACCAGCCCTGCTACCATTTTTTTTTAAATCCCAATAGTTAGCTGAATTACATGACAGAAAGAGAATTCTGATTAAGAGAGGAAGGAGATACGGATAATGCCATTCTGAAAGGCAATGAATACCAGGTGAGAGAGATGGAAAGAGATACCAAAACTAAGATAAAGACTTTGTCCAGGAACATTGCTCTCATTCTTCCCCTCCTCTTCTTCTCAATCACAGGGCTTTTTGTCCCCCAAACACAAAATCATATTAATATTAGGCTCTAGTTCAATTCACAGAAAATCAATTTTCCAAAAGTCTATATGCTAAAAGACAAGTGACCAGAAGCCTAATTCCCTGAAGACCAACTTGCCAAACTGACCAAATTTATTGGTTTTCTAAAACTCATTTATAGAGTTCACAGCATTTTGAACATGATAGATTTGCCAGGTTAAGAAGATTGGGGAGCTTGGGAGTTGGGGCCTTCTGACTCTCTCCTGGCCCTGAGTTTATCCTTTCTTTGCCCTTCAAACTCATTCTCTGCTCCTTGGTCTCCTCTTTGAGTCTCTTGGTCTCCCATTCACCAGGGCTGACGGGCCAGGCTAAGTCACATGCCAACATACACACTTTGTTCTCCCTGCAATGGAAGGTCTCCCTTCCATATGCAGCTCAAACCTCCAGCTGCAGCCACAGGGCACTGGGACAGGTAGAAAATGAACATCTCTCAAAATGCTAACACTCCAGAAATATTCACAAACTGTTAAAAACCATCCAATTAGAACTGTTATAAACTTTTCAGATAAATAAGCTTTTGATGACAATGGGCAAATTTGGCAAAGATTAATTGAGAACATTGGAAATATTAAAAAAATGTTAAATGTAAGAATTTTTATTTTTAAAAAGAAGCTTTAAAAAAGGATCAGAAAGAAATTAGTATAAATAGAAATAGTCCTATAGAAAATGCTAAAATTTTGGCAACATTCAGAAGAAAAATATATTCATCAGACTAAATATCTTTAGGACCTTTCAACAAATGGAGTATTTCTTAAAATGCATGAAGCTGGAGAGTATAAAGACAAAGTGGTAAGTAGCATGCACACCTAAACTCATTTAAAACACATTTCATATCCTGGCCGGGAACCAACTAAATATAAACAAAGCAAAACCGAATCAAAACAAATGGTCTCTACATTACAGAACTCCAATTTGCAGAAAACCATGCATGCAGAGAGACATGTAGTGAGCCCAGAGTGGTTCAAGATGGTAGAGTAGAAAGATCCTGAACTTACCTCTACCCAAGTATACAAATATATAGCTATGTATAGATTTATTTCCTCTCAAAAAGACTAGAAAACTAGCTGAAGAGCTTATCTACAACAAAGGATATGAAGGCTACATCGAGATGGGTAGGAGAGGCAGAGACATGGTTTTGCCAAAAACCCTACCTTAGCCAGAGGGAGGGATATCAGCAGTTTAGTGCTTCTCCCAGGGGAGCAAGGCTTGTGTCCCATATCAGACACCCCAACCCCCCCTTGGGATTTACACTCTAAAGATAAACCACAAAAAGTCTTGCTCTAAAAATCAACGGGCTTACATCCAGGAGACCGAAAAGGCTATAGGTGATTAAAAGTCTGCAGATTCACTCATCTTGGGACCCAGGGCAAAAGCAGAAGTTTGAAAAGTGTGCCAAGATTATGCAAAGGAGATTCATTAGCTATTCTTTAAGCATCTGCTAGAGACAAGCTTCTGCTGGTAGGACTTTCTCTGGGGAAGAAGGTACTGGTGAGTGTCATTTTTGAGTGCTTTCTCCACCTTGCCATGCTGGCAGGCACCTCTTTGGTACTCCCCCACCCTTCTTAGCACCAGTGAGCTTGCCCTGCCCCAATGTTCTCTCATGGTGATGCAGAGGCTGGTAGGCCTGCCCTGGCCCCAGGGTCCCCTGCAGTTTCCTGAAGCCAGTGGGCTTGCCCTGGCCCTGAATATTCCTGCTCTGCTACTGTAACTAGTGGGTTAGTCTAGCCGACGTGCTCTCCTGTTGCCCGCTATGGCTAACAAGATTCCCACACCTCTGCTGAAGCTGGCAGGCAGGTGTAGTCAACATAGGGGAAACCCCTATGACAGCTGGCTTTGGCGGCCAGGGTGATCTGTGTTGCTGGGCCCCAAGAGATTAAAATAATCAGAGAGACAGTTCTTGGCAGATGATTAACACCAGGGCATAGCTCAAAAAGCACACTGAAACCAAGCCCAGTCTTCCTATGAAAAAGGCTTTGTTACTTGCCCTAGAGGGTCAGCCTGAGGGACAGACTACAGATTTACCACACAACTAGAGGCAACAGAGGAATTCTCTGGGAATGTAGGCTGCAAGACACCAGCTCTACTCTTCCCTGGCCTCACTACCACTTGCTGGTAACCCCCAGCAAGGAGCTTATCTACTTGTCTGGAGCTCCAGTGTGCAAATGCCACCAGGGCACACCTCCAGGGGTTATGAGTACCATCCCACAGGACTGAATATATTTGCAAACTTTAAAAAATCAGCTGTCTCAGGGTCTGGTTTCTGCTCAGCTTGAAATGAGCTGCTGACTGAGGTCTCTCCCTTTCGAATGCTTACAGGGCTTGGCACGCCATTCAAAGTGCGACTCATGAAGACTAATTCAGGTTGCTTAGACAATGACAAAGGTACAAGAGAAAACAAAAAACTAGGGCAAGATTGAACAATAAGGTTCATTGCCTACACAAGGAAAGTCCTTCAAGATTCAGAGGAAGCTGTGCCAAATGAAAGAACAAGATAAAACCTCAGAAAAAAATCTTAATGAAATGGATATAAGTAATATACTTGATAAGAAGTTCAAAATAATGGTAGGGGGAGGAGGGGGGTTAGGAGAGGGTGGTGGGGTTATGGATATTGAGGAGGGTATGTGCTATGTTGAGTGCTGGAAGTGTGTGAACCTGGCGATTCACAGACCTGTACCCCTGGGGCTAATAATACATTATATGTTAATTTAAAAAAAAGAGAGAGAATAAAGAGATAACAATAAAAAAAAAATAATGGTCATAAAGATGTTCACCAAACTCGGGATTAGAATGGATGAGCAAAGAGGGAATTTCAGAAGAAAGTATCAAACAGAAGTCACAGAAAGAAGAATACAATAACTGAAAAAAAAAAAAAAGAACTGAACTGAAAAATGCATGAAAGGGGTTCAACAGCAGACTAGATGATGCAGAAGAACAGAAGAGCAACCTAAACCAGGGAAGTGGAGCTCACTCAAAGGAAGGAGCAATAATGAAAAAGAAATTTTAAAAAGTGAAGACAGCCTAAGGGACTCATGGTACAACACCAGGGGAATGTTTGTATTACAGGAGTCCCACAAAAAGAAGAGAGAAAGGGGCAGAAAATTTTTCTAAAGAAATTATAGCCAGAAATGTCCCTAACATGAGGGAGGAAATAGACATCCATTTCCAGGAAGCACAGAGAATTCCAGGTAAGATGAATTCAAAGAAATATATACCAAGACACATAATTAAAATGTCAAAAGTTAATGATGAAGAGAAAATCTCAAAAAGCAGCATGAGGGGTGGCCTGGGTGGCTCAGGTGGTTAGGTGTCTGACTATCGATTTCAGCTCATGTCACGATCTCCGGGTTGTGAGATTGAGCCCCATGTGGAGCCTGTTTTTCTCGCTCTCCCTCTCCATCTGTCCCTCTCCCTCTCTTAAACAAAAAATCATCAAGAGAACACCTGTTACATACAAGGGAACCACCATCAGACTATCAGCTGATTTTTCAGGTGAAGATTTACAGGCCAGAAAGGAGTGGCACAATATATTCAAAGTCCAGAAAGGACAACTTCCAACCAAGAATACTTGACCCAATAGGTTATTAGTCAGAACTGAAGGAGAAATAAAAAATTTTTCAGAAAAGCAAAAGCTAAGGGCCTTAATCACCACTGAACGGGTTTACAAGAAATGTTAGAGGGACTTCCTTAAGCTGAAAAGGCATTAACTAGTAACAACAATAACAACAACAAAACATATGAAGTAAAAATATCACTGGAGAGGCAAATATATGTAATCCCCTATAAAGCTAGTATGAAGGTTAAAAGACAAAAACAGTAAAAGCAACTCTAACTATGACAGTTATGGGATACACAACAAAGAAAGATATAAATATCATATCAAAAACATAAAATATAGCGGTGAGGGTGCACGAAAAATGTAGACTTTTTGGAATGCATTCAGACTTAAGCTGCTATCAACTTAAAACAGATTGCCATATATATTGGCCGTTACATATAAACCCATGGTAATCACAAAATGAAAACCTATAGTGGTACACAAAAGATAATGAGAAAGGAATCTAAATGCAACATTAAAGAAAGTCATCAAACTGCAAGAGAAGGGAGCAAAAGAAGAAGAAAGGAAAAGAGAGGAACTATGATAAAAGTCCAAAAAGAATTAACAAAATGGCAACAATTGCATACCTAACAATAATTACTCTAAATAAGTGGACGACATCCTCCAGTCAAAAGACAGACTGCTGAATGGATGAAAAAACAAGACCCATCTATATGTTGCCTATAAGAGATTCACTGCAGATCTAAGGACACAAATGACTGGAAGTGAAGGATTAGAAAAATATATTCCACAGATATGGAAACTAAAAGAATGTTGGTTTAGTCACACTGATATCAGACAAAATAGACTTTAAAACAGATTGTCATATAGGAAAAAGAAAGATATTAAATAATAAAGGGATCAATCCTATAAGATGATATAACATTTGTGAATATTTATGTACCCAAGAAGGGAGGACCATAATATATAATGCCAATATTAAAAACCTAAAGGAAGAAATTGACAGCAATACAATAATAGTAGGAAACTTTAATACCACACTTGCACAACTGGATAGATTATCTGGACAGGAAATCAATAAGAGAACATTGGTCTTAAATGACACACTAGATCAGATGATCCTTATTTTTTTATTTTTTTCTTGAGACACAGAGAGAATGGGAGAGAGCACAAGGAAGGCAGTGGGCAGAGGGAGAGAGAGAGAGAATCTCAAGCAGGCTCCAGCACAGAGCCCCACGTGGCATTTGATCCTGCAACCATGAGATCATGACCTGTGTAGAAATCAAGAGTTGGATGCTTAACTGACTGAGCCACTCAGGTGTCCAAGATCAAATGATCTTTAAAGATATATACAGAACATTCCATCCAAAGGCGGTAGAATACATTCTTCTCAAGTACACGTGGAGCATTTTCCAGGACAGATCACGTTAGGCTACAAAATAGATTTCAATGAATTTAAGAAGACTGAAATCATACCAAACATCCTTTCCAATCAAAATGGTATGAAGCTAGAAATATATTACAAACAGGAAACTGGGAAAATCATAAATTGGTGGGTATCAAACAATATGTTACTCAACAACCAAGGGCCAATGAAGAAATCAAAGAGGAAATAAAAACATACCATGAGACAATGAAAAGATAAATATGACATATCTTTATGTCAATATATCTATAAATACAATAAAATCTATAGGATGCAGGATAGGAGGTGCTAAAAGGAAAGTTCAAGCAATACAGGACTACCAAAAGAAACAAGAAAAATCTCAGTCTAAAGGAACACCTAAGGGAACTAGAAAAAGAACAAACAAAGCCCAAAGGAAGGAAGGAAATAATATTAAAAGGAAGGAAATAATAAAGAGCAGGCTGAAATAAATGAAATAGAAACTTAAAAAAACAATAGAAAAGATCAATGAAACCAAGAGTTGTTTTAGTGAAAAGGTATACAAAATTGATAAATCTTGGGGTGCCTGGGTGGCTCAGTTGGTGAAGCATCTGCCTTCAGCTCAGGTCATGATCCCAGGGTCCTGGGATCGAGTTCTGTATTGGGCTCCTTAGTCACTGGAAAGCCTGCTTCTCCCTCTGCCCCTCACCCCACTTGTGTGCTCTCTCTCTCTCAAATAAATAAATAAAATAGTTTTAAAAAATTGACAAACCTCTGGCTAGACTCAAGAAAAGGGAGGGCTCAAATGAAATAAAAAATGAAAGAGGAGGAGCCACAACTGTTACCAGAGAAATACAAATGATCATATGAGACTATTATGAATAATTATAGGCCAACAACTTGTACAACCTACAAGAAGTGGATAAGTTCCTAGAACATACAATCTTCTAAGAGTGAGCCATGAAGAAATAGAAAATGTGAATAGACAGATGACTAATAATGCAGTGACTGAATCAGAAATTACAAAATTCCCAACAAACAAAAGTCTAGGAAGAGATAGCTTCGCTGGTGAATTCTACCAAACATTCAAGAAGATTTAAAAACATACTTGTCAAACTCTTCCAAAAACTAAAGAGAAGGGAATGCTCCTAAATTCATTTTAAATGGCCAGCATTACCCTGATACTAAAACCAGTCAAGTACACCACAGAAAAAGAAAACAACAGGCTAATATCCCCAAAGAACATAGATGTAAAAATCCTCATTAAGATATTAGCAAATAGAATTCAATAATACATAAAAAGGAAAATACATGATGATCAAGTAGGAATTATTCCAGGGATGCAGGAATGGTTCAAAATCCAGAAATTAATAATTATACTACATTAACAAAATCTAATATTCATTTATGATAAAATCTCTCAACAAAGGGAAAATACCTCAATATAATAAAGGCCATTTATGACAAACCCACAGCCAGCATCACACTCAATGGAGAAAGCTGAAAAAGTTCTTCCTCTTCAGAGGAGGAACAAGACAAGAATGCCCACTCTCACCACTTTTAGTCAACATAGAATTATAACTCCCAGCTGTAGCCATCAGACAAAAAAAAGTAATGTCATTTAAATCACAAAGGAAGAATTAAAATTGTCACTATTTGTAAATGACATGATTCTACACAAGTAAAACCCTAGACTCTGTCAAAAAATGGTTAAAACTAATAAGTGAAAAAAAAAAGTGGAAAAAAAAACTAATAAGTGAATTCAGTAAAGTAGGAGAATATGAAATTAATATACATAAACATTGCATTTCTGTCCATTACTAATGAATTATCAGAAAGAGAAATAAGAAAAAAAATCCCATTTACAATTGCATCAAAAGAATAAAATACCTATGAATTAATTTATCCATAGACAGGAAAAGGCCTGAACACTGAAAACTAATAAGACACCAATGAAAGAAACTGAAGAAGATACAAATAAATTGGAATATATTCTGTGCTCATAAAAATGCAATCTAGATGTTTAATACATCCATATCAAATCTCACTGCCATTTTTCACGGGACCAGAACAAATAATCCTAAAATTTGTGTGGAACCACAAAACACCTCAAATAACTAAAGCAATCTTGAGATAGAAGAACAAAGGTGGACGTAATAGGGTGGAGGTAACAGGCACCCTAATTTCAAACTATAAAGTTATGGTAATCAAGACAGTCATGGTATTGGCATAAAAAGAGACACATAGATCAATGGAATAGAGAGCACAGATAAAAACCCACTTATCTACAGTCAGCTAATTTATGACAAAGAAGCTAAGTCCATGCTGTGGGGAGAGAACAGTATCTTCAATAAATGGTGTTAGGAAAACTGTACAATCACATATGAAAGAATGAAACTAGATTACTGTCTTATACTATACATAAATATTAATTCAAAATTGATTAAGACTTGAATATAAGATTTGAAACCATAAAAGTATAAGAAAACATAAGCAGTAAGCTCCTTGACATTGGTTGTGGAGTTAAATTTTTGGATCTGACAGTGAAGCAAAGGCAACAAAAGCAAAAATAAGTAAGTGGGACTACATCAAACCAAAAAGCTTTTTACACAGTGAAGGAAACCATCAACAAAATGAAAAGGCAGGGGCCTTTTTTTGTTTGTTTGTTTGTTTTTTAAGATTTTTAAAAGAAATTTATTTATTTGACAGACAGAGATCACAAGTAGGCAGAGAGGCAGGCAGAGAGAGAGGGAGGAAGCAGGCTCCCTGCTGAGCAGAGAGCCCGATGTGGGGCTCGATCCCAGAACCCTGGGATCATGACTTGAGCCAAAGGCAGAGGCTTTAACCCACTGAGCCACCCAGGCACCCCGGCAGGGGCCTTTTGGATGGCTCAGTCATTAAGGATCTGTCTTCCACTCAGGTCATGATCCCAGGGTCCTGGGATCGAGACCCGCCTTGGGCTCCCTGCTCAGTTAGGAGCCGGCCATTCCCTCTCCCACTTTCCCTGCTTGTGTTCCCTCTCTAGCTGTGTTTCTGTCAAATAAATAAAACAATCTTTAAAAAAAAATGAAAAGGCAACCTAATAAATAGGAGAATATATCTGTAAATCATATATCTGATAAGGGTTAATAGAAAAAATATATAAAGAACTCAATCAATAGCAGAAAAACAAACAATATAATTAAAAAGGGGCAGAAAATTTAGAGGTATTTTTCCAAAGAAGACATACAGATGAATTAAAAGAAAAAAAGAAGACATATAGATGGCCAAGAGGCACATAACAAGATGTTCAGTATCACTAATTATCAGGGAAATACAAATCAAAATCACAATGAGATATCATCTCACACCAGTTAGAATGGCTATTATCAAAAAGATAAGAAACAGAAAGTGTTGGTGAGGATGTGGAAAAAGGGAACAATGTGTGTGTTGATGGGAATGTAAATTGGTGGAGCCACTATGGAAAGCAGTATGTTCAGTACCAAAAACACTAAAAATAGAACTACCATATGATCAACTATTCCACTTCTGGACACTTATCCAAAGAAACAAAAACACTAATTTGAGAAGATACATGCACCCCTATATTTACTGCAACATTATTTACAATAGACAAGATATGGAAGCAACCCAAGTAGTCACTGATGAAGGAAAGTATAAGGAAAATGTATTGGCTATATATATTCACTGACTATTATTCAGCTATAAAAAAGGAACTCTTGCCATTTGCAACATGAATGGACCTTGAGGGTATTATGCTAAGTGAAATAACTTGGACAAAGAAAGACAAATACCATATGATTTCACTTATGTGTGAAGTCTAAAAAACCAAATCCAACTAAACTAAACCAAGTTCATAGATACAGAGAACACACTGGTGGTTATTAGAGGGGAAGGGAGTTGGGGCATGGCTGAAATGGGTAAGGGAGGTTAATTATATGGTGACTGTGGGTAATGAGATTTACTGTGGAAATCATTTTGTAGTGTATACAAAAATTGAACTATTATGTTGTACACCGGAAACAATGTTATATACCAACTTTAACACAGTAAAAAAAAAAAATTTTTTTTTAAAGATTTTATTTATTTATTTGACAGACAGAGATCACAAGTAGGCAGAGAAGCAGGCAGGGAGAGAGAGAGGAGGAAGTAGGCTCCCTGCCGAGCAGAGAGCCCCATGTGGGGCTCAATCCCAGGACCCTGAGATCATGACCCAAGCCGAAGGCAGAGGCTTTAACCCACTGAGCCACCCAGGCACCCCCACAGTAAAAAATTTTTAAAAATATTTGCTGTTAAAAAAATGACATGCATTGAAAAATCTGTGAAAGGTAATACTAAAGTGTGAAAGAAAAACACCTGACTCATGAAAGAAAGATTTGGTAAAGGTAATTGGGTGATTTTTTTTTTAAAACTTTGTACATAGATATATGTTTTTCTTCAGATACACTTAAAAACAATAAACATGTATATCTGTGGGAAGATATAGTTCAAATTCTTAATACTATCTTAAAAATGAACCCTTAAACATAATTTAATACTTTGGTAGTTTTAGAGAACAGATACAAATTATAATTTTATTTAGGATTTTATTAGGATATCTAGGATTTTAAATACGTATTCATTTTTTAATAGACCAAAACACAGAAACACTACCAAAAGGAGAGTAGTTTTTAAACAAAAGAAAAAAGTCTTAGAAGTAATCCCTCTTTTTTTTTTAAAGCAATATTTGACAGAATACATTCTAGTATCCTTAAAAAAAAAAATTACTAGTCCTAAATAAGATACAGAAAAAAATTTAGTAAGATTTCACATAAAAAACACTGTTTCTTCCTATGGAACTAAACTTTGCAGACTTTACTTTTATTTCTATGATATAGGATCAATTCTTTAAAAAATTAAAACTAAACTCCCCATATGGAATGAATAAGTCACAAGAATAAATGGCACAGCATAAGGAATAGTCAATGATACTCTAATAGAAATGCCTGGGGACAGCTAGTAGCTACACTTGTGGAGAACGTAGCATAATACATAAACTTTTCAAATCACTGTTTTGTATACACAAAACTGTATTTTGTACACATGTAACACTGTGTGTCAACTATGCTCAAATTAAAAAGAAAATTTTTACCTCCTCCTAACTCTCACACCATATTGCACCAAGAGGATTAGGAAAAAAACCCAGACATTCTGAATGACTAAGCTTTTCTAATGTACAATTTCTTATTCAGTTATATATGGACTTTGATAGTATTTGGTATTATACAGAGACATACCACCATTCGAGATTTACAAATACTAATATTGTAAGGTTTACTTCCTATTCTTTTTTAAAATAAAATATTTCTGTTGAAGTGGCCATTACATTTTTTACTCTTCCCCAGAACCATTCTCCTCCTTCCACATAAAATTCATATTACAAGTATATGTGATATTCCAATCTAGGTTTATATATTTGATTAAATATACATATATAAATACCTAATATTATTTGTGTGTGTATGTTTATGTACTATGCATTTAAAAAATAATATTATGCTTTCAAAATCTTGTCATGTTAAAATATATAAATCTAATTCATTCATGTTAACTTTTAAATGGTATCTTAAGAATATTAAAAAATTTTTTTTTTAGTTTTTAAGATTTTACTTATTTATTTGAGCGAGAGCGCAAGCATGAGCAGAGGAGAGAGGGAGAGGGAGAAGCAGGCTCCTCACTGAACAGGGAGCCTGATGTGAGGCTCGATCCCAGGACTCCAGAATCATGACCTGAGCTGAAGGCAGAAGCTTTTTTTTTTTTTTTAAGATTTAATTTATTTATTTGACAGATAGAGATCACAGTAGGCAGAGAGAGAGGCTCTCTGCTCAGCAGGGAGCCTGATGTGGGGCTTGATCCCAGGACCCTGGAATCATGACCCGAGCTGAAGGCAGAGGCTTTAACCCACTGAGCCACCCAGGCGCCCCTCCCCCTTTTTTTAAAAGATTTTATTTATTTGACAGATAGAGATCACAGTAGGCAGAGAGAGAGGAGGATAAAGGCAGAAGCTTAACCAACTGACCCCCCTAGGCTCCCTTCTTAAGACAATTTTAAGTAGTCATTCACCTACTGATGAGTATTTTGGTTGTTTCCAATCTTTGGCATTACAAAAATGGATTCAATAAAAATCCTTGTACATATATCCTTATAACCACGGGTAAAAATATATTCCTAGAAATGGAATAGTTTGGTTGGAGAGCGTTTCCAACTTTACCAGATATTGTCTAATTGCTCTTCAAAGGAGTTACAACTTAGACGCCTACCTAGCAGTATATGAGAGTTTGGCATATGAAATGTTGCTGACATTTTTGGTATGTCAAGTATTTTCATTGTTGCCAATCTAGTAGGTGTAAAGTATGCTATTAGTGTAGTTATTTTAAAAGTATTTTGCATGTATGGAAGGACAGAGCCACTGAGCAAA
Source organism: Mellivora capensis (assembly GCA_004024625.1). Classification (NCBI taxonomy): domain Eukaryota; kingdom Metazoa; phylum Chordata; class Mammalia; order Carnivora; family Mustelidae; genus Mellivora; species Mellivora capensis. The sequence goes on from PISX010008418.1 coordinate 38,914, forward strand.
TACAATGATGAAGTCAGGAACGAGAGTTCTTGCTTGTTGGATAAGGAAAACATAAATACTTATGTCTGCATAGATATATGGCGAAGGTGAAAAAGAACCTGGTGGTGTTGGATTTGAACTGGAGTATTAGAGTGAACACATGAACTAAAAATGCACACATATACACATATGTACATATTAACCTATCCATGCAAAAATGTGTATATGTGTATAAATCGCTCTATACACTGAAAATAGCTCAGAAGTGATGATATCCAGAGGAATAAAAAAAAAAATCCCGATTGCTAAGTATCATTCCCCAGTTAAATAAATCAGGACTCGCTAAAGAAATGTCCAGCTCCAGGACTGGCGCAAAGAAAATACAAGGTCAATCTCAAATTGTTTGTTGAAAAGCTAGAAAGCACTCAGAACAATGTAGGGACTTGCATAAAAAGAAAATAAAAGAAAAGGGAAAAAAGGAAAAAGAAAAAAGAAAAGAAAGAAAGGTGTTTCCATAAGCCAGATATAAAGAAAAACAAAGAAAAAAGGTAAAGAATTATAACACAGTAATAGTAACAATTCTGTTACCGTTATCCCAAGTCCTAGTGATATATTTTTTAAATGAGGAAAAATAAAGCTAATCTTTACAGAAAAATGCCAACTAATAAATATAGAAGCAAATATAGAAATAGAAAAACCACTATTTCAAAATGACTCAGACAAAGATCACAGTGAATGCTAAGACCATTGGATGAAAGGTTTTGGACATAGGACAGCCACATAATCTCAAAACACCACACCACTGATTACTTACTAATTGTCAAGGGAAAATGTGCCTTTATAGTTTGCCTTATTTTGGTGAGGCAGAGCTTCTTTCCATGCATATTGGTTATTCAGGTGTCCTCTAATGCTCACATTCTCGGCCTATTTTTCTATTGACTTGTTTGTATTTTACTAATTACATTGTATAAATTCTTACATACTTTGGACATTGTAATACAAATGTCTTTACAGAGTCTGACCTGCTTGTGTTCCACTTTTGGCAAATTTATACATTCTCCCCTGTCCTCTTGATTGTACATATAGCCAACTACGTTTTCTTCTGAAGTCTGGATTCTACTGAGTCTGCTTTTCTAAGGATAACAGTGAGCATTGGCATTAACTGTTGGAAGATACAAGCCACTGGTGCAGCCTCCTTTCAATGTCATCTTGTGGCTCTAGGAGGTTTTCCAGCTTTATGTGGAATCTCCTTTCAACAGCACAATCAAAATTTGCTATAAAAATATGATAAAGTTATAGTTTTAGGACATTAAAACTTAGAAAAAGAAAATAATTTGTCATAAAATCTTACGTGAGTGAACAAAACTTCATTCCTGAGATCTTCAAAGCTTTCATTTGGAGTCCAAGCTTCAGCAAACTGCAGGAAGTCCCATTTTTCTTTATCACCTTCCTCAACCTGAAGTTTCTCCTTCCTACCATTCAGTGTGTTCCCTGTAACTTGTGTCTGTAAAGTGAAGAAGCATATGAATTTTACAAAAGTCCTCTCACAGCTGACACTAAGTGACCTGATTTTGCATTTAATTTATTTATTTTTTAAATAAACATATAATGTATTTTTAGCCCCAGGGGTACAGGTCTGTGAATCGCCAGGTTTACACACTTCACAGCACTCACCATAGCACATTACCCACCCCAATGTCCATAACCCCACCTGATTTTGCATTTAAACCACAAACAATTCACCAAAGAAACTTAGTGTTTCAACCTATCATGGACTTCAGTAATAAAATTTTTCAAAATTACAACCAAATTGCCAAGTAGATGATTCCCATACTTAATGAGGAAAATGTCTAACCAGAGAAGTTATATTATTGCTTTTCTCATAAAAACTTTATTCTAATAGTTATAAGCTTTGAAACTGAACCCACATAATTGGCCATTTCAAATATATATATATATATATATATATATATATATATATACACACACACACACACACACACACACTCAGAGCTTGAAAAACATCCTCTAATAATTAGTCAAATCCTTTCTATGAATATCTCTCCACGCTGGGGAGGAGAAGAAACAGTTGAGTGGACAGAACAAGCGACATCCCTCCTACCCATTCTGGGGTCCAGGTACAGGCTGTCCTCTGTTCAAAATTAGCCCGGAACTCAATCCTTCCTCGTAAGGGTTTATTCTTAGCTTACAAAAAGGACTTGGGGTTTGACACTGTTATTGTTCCTTGCTAGCTCATCCTCTTCTGATCTCTAAAATAGTAGATGAAGGCCATGGAAGACAGTAAGAACACATGTAAGTGCACATCTCTCCCTTAATGGAGAGGGTACATAAGGTACTACCAACTGAAGACTTCTCTAACCTTGGTTCCTATTAACATCACTATCTCAGTGTACTTGAAAATCCTTTGCCTGAAAACACTACAACTCAGCCTCTTAACTTACGTAGGCTCCACGTAATGAATAAAATGGTAACCTGGATACTGGGGAGAGTATGTGCTATGGTGAGTGCTGGAAATATGTATACCTGATGATTCATAGACGTGTACCGCTGGGGCTAATAATACATTAAATGTTAATTTAAAAAAAGTAATACAAAAATTTGAAAAAAAGGTAACCTGGTTTGAATTCAAGCTTTACCTTTCGATTCAACATTCCCCACATAAGGGTGTCTAGAGTCCCATTTGCAATAAGGTAGTGAATATTCACAGAACTGCATTGTCCAATTCGGTGAGCCCGGTCTTCTGCTTGTTTTATATGTCCAGGGTCCCAGTACAACTCAGCAAATACAACATGAGTTGCAGCAGTAAATGTCAAACCCTAAGCAAAATAAAGTGAAGAAACTGAGATGCAAATAAACTGAAAATGTAACACAGAGCCAGATATAATAAAGTCTTTCTGAACATGTTAAATGAACAAGAGAAAGCTAAAGGACTTAAAAATAAATTAGTCTTTCGTTTTAAGCCAAATTAAGAAAATTTAATTCATGAAAGGCTTATAAATAAAGACTGCTTACTGCAAATGTCCAGGTAAACTACAAAAAACACATTTAAAAGGTATTTCAATATTTCAAAAGTTAGTTTGATGGTATATATGTAAACAAAATCACTTTATCCTCTGATAAGGACTGGATTCACATTACCACTGGAAAATCTAATAAAATACATTATAAATGAGAATATCATTTCTAACACATGGTATCCATAGCAACTAGGCAGAGAGCAATGACTTCCTCTATTCATTTAATTAATAGTGTTGTTCTATAAAGCAGGAAAATCATGTCTTCAGTCACACTGTTCTCTTCCTACGAAATTTCTCATGTTACATCTCAAACACCCTTAAGTTTACTGGCTTCTGTCTCAATATATATAACACAATTGGATTTTTTGTGCAATTGCATTTTACATCAGTTTGAAATAGTGTGACATTATTAAGTATTAACTAGGTCTTCTTGTATAATCACTATATGAAAAATAATGCAAATATCCTCAAATTAAGAGTGTTTTCAAAAATGCATGATTTTAAAGTTGAAAGGCTGGTAAAATGTGAAGTATACTTAAGCTATTGTCCCACGTTAGTAAGTGATGTTATGTGGCTGAAAGAAATACCTACCATCCTTTGAAAGAATCATCTAATCCATGCTGCTGTTCATATGCCCTGGAACTTCCATCAGAGAACGACTTTTGTGACTGCTGTGCTGTTATTTTTACATTGCTTTAACTTAGAATATTTTTATATCACATTACAATATTTTTTTAAAAATTTATTTATTTGTCAGAGAGAGGGAGAGAGAGCGAGCGAGCATAGGCAGACAGAGTGGCAGGCAGAGGCAGAGGGAGAAGCAGGCTCCCTGCCGAGCAAGGAGCCCGATGTGGGACTCGATCCCAGGACTCTGGGATCATGACCTAGCCGAAGGCAGCCGCTTAACCAACTGAGCCACCCAGGCGTCCCACATTACAACATTATTATTAGCATTCATGAAATGGTGGCATGAGTTCTCAAGCTGAAAAATTCACTAAAGACCCATCACTTTGGAACAGAAGTTAGAAGTGATTAAAAACATGGAAAGCCAACAACCATCAAGCTACACTGTGCTGATATTTAGGGCAGGAAACACCACAAAACATTAGAGATGATGCTGGAAAATAACGAGTAGTATTTAAAGAGGGATGAACACCTTTAAGTGTGTTAGAGGTATCATATAACCATATAAGAATAAAGGGGAAATATGCTGGCAAGACCCAAACCCCTCTAACATACTACTAAACTACAATGGAAGATTCACATGCCCCAAGAACAAAGCCCTTTCTTAGTTTCCTTTTTTCCTATGAACATACTAGTGTTCAAGTATATGAGTTTTGAATTATACCAGGTCCTCAGGAATACAGCCTTGAATAAAATATGGGTGCCCTAAACAATCTTCATTTCAGAAGGTCTTTTTTCAAGCCACCCCCAGATGCTCCTGCCTGGCTGGTTTCCTTCTACTTTTCTTCTCCCAGGCTGTGAGTACTCCATTTCTAATTTTAAGCTCTTTTTGATGACATTCTCTTTGGCTGGAATATTCTAACAGATATAAAACTTAGACTCCTAGAGAGTTAATCCAACATGAGGGAAGTGTTGAGACAACCCTCTTTTTGGTAAGAACTCCTGGTGAGTTCTAGAACTTCCAAATCCTCATGGAGCTTCTCTCTATATACAATTTTATAGACATCAATTACCTGGCTAAAAGTAGATCTTTGGCCCTGGTTCAGATTCCAGAGTCAACAGATCTACTATATGTCAGGCTGGATGCACAGAAAATATGTTCAATCACTTTTCCCTATGTTAAATATCCTGGCTTGGGAATTTACATCAAAATATTGTAGAATGTTAGCAGGAAAAAAAGTCCAGAAGGATCCCCCTTACATAGTGTGGCAGGGACTGTCACTATCTTCCATAATAGCTATTTGGTTCTTATTTCTTTGTAATGTAACACCTGATTTTCAGTGTGACTAGACAAAATAAAGGCTACTTTTCCCAGCTTCCCTTGAAGTTAGCTGTAACCAAGGGGCTAACTTCAGGTGAATGAAATGAAGCAATGATGCATGCCTTTCTCCAGTCAGTGGCCTGGATCACAGATATGATGGAGGAACTAGAGCAACTCTCTTAAATAAGAGGTATCTGCTAGGAGTGGTAAAGCAGAAAGCTGCAGAGGCTTAAGACTTAAGGACTTTGTGGAACTACCATGCTAACCTTGGACTGTCTGCATGAGAGAATTAAACTTTGTGTATTTGAATCATTCTTAATTTGGGTTTTCATTTACTTGCTCCCAAACCCAATCCTAAGGGTCAAACCAGAGGTGCTTCATAAAAAGTCCTCAGACAGAAGAGTTCTTTTCTCTCAGGTCACCTTGCCTCACAGGCTCTGGTGAAACCAATCAAGTAAGATAAATGCTATAAGAAATGAAAGCTGCCCAGAGCAATCTATACTTTCAATACCATCCCAATCAAAATATCAATAGCACTTTTCATAGTGCTGGAACAAACAATCCTAAAATTTGTATGGAACCAGAAAAGACGCCAAATTGCCAAGGAAATGTTGAAAAAGAAAGGAAAATTCTATGCAAATTCAAAGTTAGGAAAAAAGAAAAAAAGGTAATGGAAAAGTATTAGGATTAAATTAACTATACTCATCTAGGAAATTCTTTCCTTGAAAATTTAAGAAGATTTGAGTCAGAGGTGTTGAGGTCTCCTTCTATTATACTTTCTATCTCTCCAAAGCAGAATATTTATTACACCTTTATCTTGATATAAAGTTATAATTATGGTTAATGACCTTTTTATCATCTTAATGACATTATCAAACTTATGCCTGGAATTTCTTTTTTTCTTTTGATAAACTTTATTGAGGTATAATTTCCATAAAATAGAAAGCATCAATTTTAAATTTAGCATCTTGTGAATTTTAACAAATATATCCATCTATGTTCTTTCGAATTTTAAAATATAGGAATGAGGTCACAGTGTATGTACTATTCTGCAACTGGTTTAGGGATTCAATAATGTCATGGACTTTTTTTTTTTTCATGACACTGACCTCTTTTTTAAAAATTATATTATTTTTTTGATTATGCTTTGTTAGTCACCATAGAGTACATCATTAGTTTTTGATGCTGTGTTCCATGATTGTTTGCGTATAACACCCAGTACTCCATGCAATACATGCCCTCCTTAATACCCATCACTGGGCTAACCCCTCTCCCCCAGCACCTCCTCCCCTCTAAAACCCTCAGTTTGTTTCTTGGCATCCATAGTCTCTCATGGTTCATCTCCTCCTCCAATGCCCCCCCCGCTTCATTTTTCCCTTCCTTCTCCTAATGTCCTCCATGCTATTCTTTATGTTCCACAAATAAGTGAAACCATATGATAATTGACTTTTCTCTGTTGACTTATTCTACTTAGCATAATCTCCTCCTGGAATTTCTTACCTGGCCAGCAGCCTGAATGCTTAGGATAGCCACACGAGTATCAGGATCCTTTTGAAACTGATTAACTAGATGTATTCTTTCTGAAGATGGAACGCTTCCATCTATCCTAATGTACCGAGCCTAGTATCAACAAGGGAAATGGCAAAATTAGCACAAAACCCTATGTACCCATCTCATTTAATATGTTTTATACCGTATTTTTATGCTCAAATAAAATAGAAATGGGGTAAGATGAAATGTTAGTAAATGTTAAATAAGAAGAATTTTAATCAAGTTTCTTAATAGCTTCTTATAACAATTCCGTATTTTTAAATCTTTTCACTTATGACAGTAGGATCAATGTCTAATTCATCCTCATACCATCAATGCCAAGTGCAATGCCTTGTATATAACAGGAGCCCCATAAATCATCACTGAATTAAGCTAATGCCTTTAGTAAAATTCTGTGTGAATTCATATGCAAACTTTAAATGATGGATCAAATTAACTTGAAAGTTACAGGTTCACTGATTCCAAAGTAAAAATAAAGCCAGACAGGGGAAAAGAGAGAAAGAGGTTTTTACCCATATTATTATGGATTCATGAAGAACAGTGCATTTACTTCTGACATATCCTAATATTAACTGGGAAAATATATTTTTTAGTATACCATTTGAACTCATTTTTTTTTGCATTCCTAAGCTTAACAGAAATATGTGATATGGTCACCTCCATTGAATTGGGGAACCAAGACACTCACACACATTTTTAAAAAGTAGGGAAACAGTAAGTGCTAAACTCAACAGTGCTGTCTTCTAGGAATGATTTGGGTTAGGAAAAGGGAGCAATCGGTGTGTGTTAAAGTAGCTAAAAAGCACTCATTACTCAACTTTCTAAAATTCAGTATTAAGTGGTGAATTTCAAATAGTCTCATTTACATATGCACTTCTATGGAAAACATAACCTTATATAGTTGAGACACAAAAATACTCACTTTCATAAGGAAATAGTTAATCATTAAATAGAATGCCCCATATTAACTTTCTATGTCTTCACAAACAGATATACATTGACCAGTGATCCATTAAAATCCCATAAGGGAGATTATAAAATCTTCCAACAGAAGAAAACACACATAGGCTAGGGAGACTTTGGGCGAGATTCACCTCCAACCCATGACTATCTACTGTTTTTTTTTTTTGTTTTGTTTTTTTTTAAGATTTTTATTTATTTATTTATTTGAGAGAGAGGCAGTGAGAGAGCATGAGTGAGGAGAAGGTCAGAGGGAGAAGCAGACTCCCCGTGGAGCTGGGAGCCTGATGCAGGACTCGATCCCGGGTCTCCGGGATCATGACCTGAGCCGAAGGCAGTCGTCCAACCAACTGAGCCACCCAGGCGTCCCTATCTACTGTTTTTAATGGAGAGTGATACTAAATAGGATTCTAAACATATCAGTAAAGGAGAAGTGGGGAGAATAGACTGCTATATTAGAATAGATCCTAGTAGTTTTAAGCTTAATGGAATCAGAATAGAAAATATTATGAATTTAATTTTATTGCCTAATCATTACAAAAAATATTTCTAAGGCTAATTAACTTTTCCCTCAAAAGGCATTTTAAAGATATGATATTATAATCAGCGTGAGAGCACCTTTTCACAGATAGCATTTTATTATATTGTCATCAATCCTCCTATGAAGGAAACACTAGGATTATTTCTTTGGTAATATTAATAAACATACTGGCAAATGTTCAAAAAATGTATACAAAGTTTTTAAAAACATGGCTTAATTCTTCCACTTAAAAACTCTACCTACATAGGCAAGTGGTTCTGCTGCTACATGTATATTAAGTTCACACGATTTGTCAGGAAATTTCTTCTGGCTGTTTCTGAGCATCTCTAAAAGCCCTCAGCACATAAAGAGAGATACCAGATTTAAACTCTGAAAGAAAACATGGCAGATGCTGTCACTGACAGAAAAGACTTCTGGGAATTAGGTGAACCTAAGAAAATGCAGCAAGGCCAGCAGGTTTGGGGAGCTTACTGGAAAGGGTATCTGGCCCATCTGTTTCAAACTCACCTGTACTAAATCTTACTCTAAATCATACTCTACAGAGTATGTTCCCTGGAAATTTAAAAGGTGTAACTGCAGCTGGACTAAAATTGGCTGAATTCATTCTGTTTCCCCTTGACATCACCTATATTTTAAGGCTGACTTGCAGGTAAATTAAAAATTTTAATTTTTAACTGTCTACACCAGTCTCAAATGGTATATCTTGTAACAATAATGGAATTCACAATATATCCTATCAAGTCAGCATATTTTTAATCAATCCAGATAATTAGTTCAGTGGAAAATTATAAAATAATTTTTATAGATTTTCTGGAATAAAAGAAAAAGTTTAATAGTTTACCATCAACATAATAATAATGATATTAGTATAATTAACAAGGAAAAAAATCTAATCATAATGAAAATATCATCATTTAAAGAAGGCCAAAAGAACCCTCAAATTACAAGACTACAATTAATGTTTAGTATATTAAAAACCTGCATCCTAAAAAGTATTTTATAGAAAAATGATAACATACCTTGTTTTCTATGACTGCTTCTGTGCAAGCTTGGAGCATGCTTAAATGGTGAGCAAAAACCAGAAACTTCAGTGAATCATTCTGAAGCATCATCTTAATATAGTCCTTTACAGCACCTGCCTAAATATTAAAAGTTAAACCTTATTAATGGTATATAAATCTTTATTAAAAAAATCACATCACTTGGAACTAGAGGGTATTATGCTGAGCGAAATAAGTCAATCAGAGAAAGACAATTATCAATATTATCTCTCTGATATGAGGAATTTGAGAGACAGGGCAGGGGGCTTGGGGGTAGGGAAGGAAAAAATAAAACAAGATGGGACTGGGAGGGAGACAAACCATCAGAGACTCTTAATCTCACAAAACAAACCGAGGGTTGCTGGAGGGTAGGGAGAGGGTGGTTGGGTTATGGATACTGGGGAAGGTATGTGATATGGTGAGTGCTATGAAATGTGTAAGCTTGATGATTCACAGACCTGTACCCCTGGGGCAAAGAATGCATTATATGTTAATAAAAATAATTTTAAAAAATCACATCACTTCCAAAGGGGCACATGCACCCGAATGCTTATAGCAGCAATGTCCACAATAGCCAAAGTATGGAAAAGAACCTAGATGCCCATCAACAGATGAATGGATAAAGAAGATGTGGTGTGTGTGTGTGTGTATATATATATATATATATATATATATGATGGAATATTATGCAGCCATCAAAAAATGAAATCTTGCCATTTGCAATGACGTGAATGGAACTAGAGGGGTGGCTGGGTGATAGACATTGGGGAGGGTATGTGCTATGGTGGGAAAAAATAAATTAAAAAATAAAAATAAAAAAATCACATCACTTTATTTTAACAAAGCAAAAAAAACTTTTCAAAAGTCAAAAATTTCTATGAACTTTCAACTGCTTTGTTCTCTAGGTAACCTAGGGAAAGAGAGGCCCACATCTAATGGAAAAAGGGAAAAAGGGACACAAGAGAGGGGCAAAAAAACCCCAACAATTCTGAGAAGTAAAACAAGAACAAGACAAGAAAGAGAAGTAAAAGTTTTGATGGAAAATAGTTAATTAGGATGTGGCCAAAAAGGGGTTGGTGGTTTTGTTTAGAAAGTAATTTTCAAAAAAGCTCATATAAAAGACTAAGTGGAATAGGGTTACCTAACTAAAAACTAAAAAATAAGGAAGCTGGGACTGGAGCTTAATTAAGGGTTAAGGAAAGTTGATTCATTCATTTTCTTAACTAAGAAACTTTGATAGGTTTAAGAACAGGCCATTTAAGGTGTAGACAAGCAAAGAGAAATGGAAAATAAAGGGATTTAGCTTGTCTCCAGGATGGAGAAGGTTGTAGAAGAGGTTGGAGTGATAGGATGAAGAGAACAGAGGGAGGTCTGAGAGCACAGGGGGACAAATGAAGAAACTGTGAGGTAGAAAGGAGAAAATCAAGAAAGCTCAGATTAAAAAGAGTTTTCTTAGTTAACTTAAGGACAAGTTACCTATTAAGAATGAGAATATGAGATGAATTAAATAGGAATTAAATTTAGAGCATCAATTAAATCTAAAACATGAATATAGTCTCTTAACTGTTAAAAATTAATTATTTAGAAATTTAGGGAAAAGAAAGCAGGGTGAACACATTTGACCTAGACTCCCCCTCAATGCTGTATAGCAAGGTGTACAGACAGAATCGGAAAGGGTTAACTTTGGAAATTAGGGGTGCCTGGCTGGCTCAGTCAGTTAAGCAGTGACTCTTGATTTCAGCTTAGATCGTGAGATCAAGATTCGCATAGGCCTTTATTCTCAGCGGGGAATCTGCTTAGGATTCTTTCCCGCTATCCCATTCCCTCAACTTGTGCATGCGTAAAAGAAACAGAAAGAAAACTCTGGAAACTAAAAATTCATTTGGTAATTATTAGCCAACCTGACAGCTCCTAAGGTAGCAATATGGAAAGTTGAGAATTATGTGGGTTAGAATACGGTAATGTAAAAAAGGCTTAGGAAACTGTTCCAGGGGAAGTGAGAGGTTGGGGGTATGGCTACAACAGAAGATTAGTCAAAGAATATTTAAGTAGTTGATGTGCAACACTGGTCTATATTCCCTCTGTACCCATTCCAGATGATAGAGTACTTCTCCAACCTACTCTGGCAAAAGGTAGAGATTTATTTTCTGGAGAGGGTAAAAGAGAAGGTATCTGGATAAAAGAATCCCACATTGATAGTAGACTATTCTACAGTATCATAGGGATTAAATAAAAATAACATAATAAATGCTGACATCTGCCTTCTCCCTCAGCCTTCTTATTCTCCCATGTCCCCCAAAAGATAAAGAAGCTTATGCTTTCTATACAGGAGAGCAGAATCATATAAAATGATTGTTTTCTAGAGAATCAGACAAGCCACGGAGAAAAGACTAAAAATTCTGATAGAGGGGTTCCTTCATAAGACATCCAGCCAGATTGCCCTTTACTGAAGGCCATAGTCTCTAAGCCATATCCATGTACCAAGTTTCCAGTCAGCGTAACTAGAAGATATTACATTTATAAAACAACAGGATGCTCCAAAAAAGGAATGATTAAGGGAGAAAGGAAGGGAAGTACTCTTGGAAATTAAAAGTATTATAGCAGGGGCACCTGGGTGGCTCAGTGGGTTAAGCCTCTGCCTTCGGCTCAGGTCATGATCCCAGGGTCCTGGGATCCAGCCCCACATCGGGCTCTCTGCTCAGCAGGGAGCCTGCTTCCCCCTCTCTCTCTGCCTGCCTCTCTGCCTACTTGTGATCTCTCTCTGTCTATTAAATAAATAAAAATCTTTAAAAAAAGTATCATAGCAGAAATTAAAAATTCACTGGTTGTGGGACGCCTGGGTGGCTCGGTTGGTTAAGCCACTGCCTTCAGCTCGGATCATGATCCTGGCGTCGTGGGATCGAGTCCCACATTGGGCTCCTTGCTCAGTGGGAGCCTGCTTCTCTGTCTGCCTCTGCCTGCCACTCTGTCTGCCTGTGCTCACTCTGACAAATAAATAAATACAATCTTTGAAAAAAATATATATATTTTAAAAAATTCACTGGTTGTGAGGTTGAAAAAATCTTCCAGGAAGTATATGAAAAATAATAGAGTAAATTTTAATGTATAAGACAGTTAGAGGATCAAGACAAGTAGGCAATGCATAAATAATAAAATTTATAGAAACGACAGAGAAAACAGAGGGAAGAAAATAATCAGAGAAATAATAAAAGTTTTACAGAACTTAAGGGCATAAGTTTCCAAAATGGAAAATGGAATAGGTCCTCTGAGGATCCTTCACAATGGATGAAAATGGACCTAGTGCAAGGTCCATCATCATGAAATTTTAGAACACTGGGGACAAAGAAATAATTCTGTAAGTTTCCAGGGAGTGGAGGAAAAGAATTAAAATAGAATAAAAGCTTTGAAGTGCATTGGATTTCTCAACATCAGTACTAGTAATTCTGAGAGAAAATTATTTCTAAGAATTTATACCGAGCCAAATAAAAAATCAATTATAAAAGTAGAATAAAACCATTTTCGAATATGTGGAGACTCAAATATTTGATGACAGCTAAAATTACAAAGCAAGCAGTAATACAAACCAAGAAGCAATATAAACATGTTGCTGAGGGATTTGAAGTAAATACTGAAAAAACAAAACAAAACAGCTAAAAGAACAGAAAATGGTTACCTCTGGGGAATAACTTTAGAAGACTTATTTTTTTGAAATAGCTGTTTTCCTCATTAAACTATGATCATATGTAGTTTTACTAATAAAAAAAAATTTAAAAAGGGGCATTTCCAAATGGAAAAATACCTATTTCAAAGTAATACACATCACCATGAAGTCACAGAACTGATTTTGCAAGTTATATTTTATATGTATAAATTTTCCAAACAATAGAAATTCATCATTCAATGAGACTGGAGGCCATTAAGAACTTTAGCCTTGGATTTCAGTGCCTCAGAGAGTGAAATGAAGTCGTCTCAAAATAAGGAGCTATAAATTCCAGATATGTTGCTATGGGAACTGAACCACTTTAATAAACTGCTTGTTTGACTAAAGTGCTGTATTTACTGTGAAAAGTCTTTCAAAAAACACATGTCAAGTTGGAGTATTTTTACTGTATATCCATTTACCACCCATTGCAGACTTAAAATTATACAACCACTGTACCCCCAGTCTCAGATGCATTCGCTGCCTGAAGAGCAAACTATTTCTGCCAGAGTCCCCTCCACTGCTATCACCCCTTCCTCATTACAACAGAAAGCTGCTGATGTCAAAGCCCAAGCCTACTGTTCCCCACTCTTTCTAATCACTGGTTTAGAAAGGCTTATGGTTAATATTAACATTACAAAGTTCAATTATATAATGGGCTAAACAGTCTCATGGGACTAGCCTGGTAACTTAAATAACTTAACCATCACTGAGACCTTGCTTCCTATGAGAAAGAGAACCAAAATGTCTATGTAACAAATAAACTCTAGTATTTTTTTTTTTAGGTTCTTAATATGGGACTGCAAAGGAGTACATTTTAAAATGTACTATACAAGGGATTGTTCTGATTTTATTCTAATTAACTGTCACTACAGAAAAAGGGCTGATATCCAAGATCTATAAAGAACTCCTCAAACTCAACACAGATAATCACATCAAAAAATGGGCAGAAGACATGAACAGACACTTGTCCAAAGAAGACATACATATAAATGGCTAACAGACACATGAAAAAATGTTCATCATCATTAGCCATCAGGGAGATTCAAATCAAAACCACACTGAGATAGCACCTTACACCAGTTAGAATGGCCAAAATCAACAAGACAGTAAACAACAAGTGTTGGAGAGGATGTGGAGAAAGGGGAACCCTCTTACACTGTTGGTGGGAATGCAAGTTGGTGCAGCCACTTTGGAAAACAGTGTGGAGATTCCTTAAGTAATTAAAAATAGAGCTTCCCTATGACCCTGCAATTGCACTACTGGGTATTTACCCCAAAGATACAGATGTAGTGAAAAAAAGGGCCATATGTACCCCAATGTTCATAGCAGCAATGCCCACAGTCGCCAAACTGTGGAAAGAACTAAGATGCCCTTCAACAGACGAATGGATAAAGAAGTTATGGTTCATAGATACAAAGGAGTATTATGCCTCCAACCCAATTTTTGTATCAACATGGACTGGACTGGGAAGAGATTATGCTGAGTGAAATAAGTCAAGCAGAGAGAGTCAATTATCATATGGTTTCACTTACTTGTGGAGCATAAGGAATAACATGGAGGACATTGGGAGATGGAGAAGAGAAGTGAGTTGGGGGAAATCGGAGGGGGAGACAAACCATGAGGCTGTGGACTCTGAGAAACAAACTGAGGGCTTTGGAGGGGACGGGGGTGGGGAGTTGGATGAGCCTGGTGGTGGGTATTAAGGAGGGCACATATTACATGGAGTACTGGGTGTGGTGCATAAACAATGAATTGTGCATTTTTTTGCATTTTGTGAATAATTTTTTAAATTAAATAAAATTTAAAAAAAAACCTGTCATTGCATTATCATATTTTAAGCTGAGCAGGATTTGCTTTCAAACTACCTCAAATACAAATTATGTGGAGTGGCAGGTCCTGATCGGCATTTTGGTTATGCCAGAACAGGTTTTGTAGAGTTGAAAAAATGTTTGTGTTCACAATCTTATCTTACTAAAACTGTTTGTTAGTCCAAGCTCTAAATTACAAAACAAATACTTCACACTACATCTCATTTAAAGAAGTGCAGAAATGAGGAGAATATGTGCTAAATTTATTTCCTCAATTTCTTTTTTAGTGAGTAGGTGTACATCGTACTTTTTGAAGTAAAAGTAGTTAGAGAAAAACCTAAACTGCATTAAGACCTGATGAAACATACTTGATATTAAATTGTCAGCTTTTACTCAAAAGATAAAAGGCAGAAATAAAGAAAGAAAAAAACATCAAATGTGCACTATGAAACAGAGTCTCTTTTTGACTGAACTTTAGTTGGGTCTCCCCAGGCCCTCTTGACTAGGCCTCAACCTATCCTGGCCAGGCCTACACAGCCCCATCTCGGCAAGAATCCTGGTGAGTCAGTTTGTTAAGAAAGCCCCTACCCTTGCTATCTGATCAATCTTTGATATCTGATAAAGTTCCTCATCCCCCACTTATGATGTCTAAATCCTTGGTCTACAGTAAGAATCCCCCTGCTCTTAATGTCTCCTCTTATTAATTTTGCATTCATTGACCCCCCCCACCCCCATCCAGCTCAGTGGCTATAAATCCCCACTGGTTCTTGTTGTATTCAGAGTTGACCTCTTTCCACAACTGTAAGAGTTGATTCCTTTGCAAGGATCTTGAATGAAGTCTTCTATACCATTTTAATAAGTAACAGAACTATTGTTTTTTTATAGCTGCTATGAATTCCAACTGAGGGAGTGTGAGCATAAAAGAAGCTCCTCCTTAAATTCTGAAGTCCTTAGGCTCCAGGGCAAATGCAGTTTTATTTACATATGGGGTGGCCATATGCTTTAAGAAAACGTCTTCAGGACCCAAACCTTCTTAATCAACAAGCTTAGTACTTTATTCTCCCTCTAAGTGATTTTTGACTAATAAATAAATGGAAGAAGTCTGCAGGGACCTTCCAAAAATATCTTCACTGACAAAGGGACCCTTAAGAAGGCTTTTTCTTGCTTTGGACATTATGGTTTGTACTTGATATAAGGAATTGCAGCAGCCATCTTGGGGTGCTACTGAAGCCAGTAAGGACAAGCAGCAAGCTACCATAGCCAAAGCAAAAGCCAGAAGAAGCTGGGTTCTTTATAAAAATCCCCAAAACACAACACCTTTATTGGGATATAATTCATATACCATTAAATTCACCCATTTACAGTATACAGTTCAGTGGTTTTTAGGGTATTCACAGAGTGGTGTATTCATCACCACAGTTTTAGAATAGTTTCATTATCCTAAGAAGAAACCTTTCACCTCTCAGCCATCATACCCTAACTTGAGACAAACACTAATTGACTTTCTGTCCTTATGAATTGGACACCTTTGGACATTTCATGTAAAATGATTAATATACTGTAATCTTAAATGTTTTCAATCCATGTTGTAGTATGTATCAGTATTTCATTTTATTGCCAAATAATAATCCATTGTATGGATAGATCACATTTTATTTGCCCATTCTCCAATCAGTACCTTCTCTGCTTCTCTTGTTTTTAATGCATTTATCTCGTTCACCTGACATTGTTTCTTACTAATTTATCTGTGATTAATTTATCTGTGACTTATCTTTTATCCTTTAAAATGATCTTATAAGAGGAAAGGAAAGTATAAAAGTAAAAGAGAATATGTTGTTTATTCACCTCCCACCCACCCTCACAAAAGAAAGGCTAAAAATCTATCTTCTGCTACTCTTTCCCCCTTGCCCATGTCTCTTCATTTAGTAACCATTTTATCAGTCTGAAAAAATATTTTCAAATCTGGTAGTAAATAATTTCAGATCCAGGAGGAGACAGCCTTCAGAGGAAGAATGGTAGTCCCATACTACGATGACAGTATGTTGGACATTTTCACTCAGCCCTACACCAAAAAATTGCCATAGAAATTAATAGTTTTACTTCCAAAGAAGATTTAGATGAACTATTGGAAGTATTTATTTCTCAGGATGTTTCTTTTCTTTTCTCATTTCATTAAATTTTTGTTTTCATCATGGTAAATGCACTCTTAATCCCCATTCCCTACATCCCCCATATCCCCAACCTACCTCCACTCTGGTAACCATCAGTTTGCTTTGGCTATTTGAGGTCTTTTGTGGTTCCATACAAATTTTAGGACTGTTTATTCTAGCTCTGTGCAAAATGCTGTTGGTATTTTGATAGGGATTGCATTAAATCTGTGGATTCCTTTGGGTAGTTAGACATTTTAACAATATTTGTTCTTCCAACCCATGAGTATGGAATGTCCATTTCCTCGCATCGTCTTGAATCTTTTTTATCAGTGTTTAACAGTTTTCAGAATATGTCTTTTACTTCTTTAAGTTTATTCCTAGATATTTTATTGGTTTTGGTGCAATTATAAATAAGATTTTTTAAAATTTCACTTTCTGCTCTTTCATTATTAGTGTAAGGAGTGCAACAGATTCCCATATAGTGATTTTACAACTTTTATTCCCTTATAAATTATCTGTAGATAGAAAATCTAGCACTTCTAAAACATCTAATCTTTTAATACTGAGTTTTACAAGCAGCCCATTTCACAGCAAATCAGATGGGCTACAACACCAGAAAAGAGGGCAACCCTAATTTAATACTTAAACCAGTACAATTTACAAAAGAACCTGGGATCTTAAACCTTCCATAAAACTTTTTGGAACAAAATTATAATAATCATTCTATCCAATTCATTCTTTGTTCCTGTCTGTCTGTCTTTCTATCTATCTATCATCTACCTAAGATTCCCATAAATGATATATTTTGTAAATGAACTGTGTGACTCTGTTCCTTAGTGAGTCACAGATAGAAACTATACCAGGTGGATTTGTCACACAAAGGAAGGAAATCACAGGGAATAACTTCCAAAGCCATGACTCCCAGAGCAAGGGTGAGTTAGTTCCTTTTATTTAGGGTTAGGATGATTATTTAGAAAGGGGAGCCTTGTTATTACATGTAGACATAAGCGTAAGGTCATGCATGTGCCTTAAGGAAATATGCCTATATATACGTTGTATATTATGTAAATGAGGTTTGCTCTCCTCCTTGGACAGAAATTTTAGTATTATAAAGACATAAAGGTAATAACTATTGGCCATTTCATGAATCACTCCATGGTCCACCTAGGTGGTCTGGGCAGGCATTATTGCTTGAGGGGTAGTTTTGGTTTCCACCACCAAATGCTATGCCCATTGGGTCTTTTGCCTTAGTTAAGAGATAAGCTGGAAAAAAAGAGCTGAAGAAAAAATGTGGGATAAAGGCTGGTGGGTATAAGCATGTTAGCAGTAATGATCAGTAATGATCAGGTCTTAGGGTCTACCTGGTGACAATTTTACTGGGTTTACCCACAATTAAACATTAAACATTAAACAATTAAAAGTTAGAAAGTAAAGCTAATAATAGTATTATAGACTTTTAAAAAGTTGTTTTCATGAAAGTTGATTTCATGGAAGTTTGATCATAAAAGTCATTGATCAACACAGCTAATCTAATTCTTTTAAAATTAAATTCAATTTTCAAAACGTTTTCAATTTCTTTCTCAACTCTGTCTACTGGTCCTGTCAATAAAGTAATCAAATTTGTACTACCACAGCATAAGCACAAATAAACCTTATTTGGGTGTTAAAAATTATAACACAGAATATATATAATTTTAACCAACTGAATCACCCATATAGATCTAGAATACATAGAATTTTAAATTCTAAATCTTCTCCATACTTGCACAGGGATGCTTAAAAATCACTATTAGGGAAAAGATACTACCTTAAACCCATGGCCACCAACAAATATTAAATTTATTCAGCTATCCTACTGCAGTGATGGTCAAGTGTGTGTACTCTGGAGCCAGACTGCCTGGGTTCAAATCTGGCCTTCTATAATATACAACCTGAGCCCTTGAGCAAGTCACTTAAACTGTGCTTTAGTTTCTCCATCTAAAAAAAGGGGGAGGGACGGCTGGGTGGCTCAGTTGGTTAAGCGGCTGCCTTTGGCTCAGGTCATGATCCCAGCGTCCCGGGATCGAGTCCCACATCGGGCTCCTTGCTCGGCAGGGAGCCTGCTTCTCCCTCTGCCTCTGCCTGCCACTCTGTCTGCCTGTGCTCGCTCTCTCGTGCCCTCTCTCTCTGACAAATAAATAAATAAAATCTTAAAAAAAATAAATTAATTAAAAAAGGGGGAACATTATCTGTTTATAAAAAATTTAAAAATCTATAAAAATAAAAAAATAAAATAAAAAAGGGGGAAAAGATACCTAACTCCTCATGGACTGTAGTGAGAGTTAAATGACTTAGTGCATAAAATAGGCAAGGAGTAGTGCTTTGGCCCATGGTATGCACTTTAAAAGTGTTAGCTCGGGATGCCTGGGTGGCTCAGTGGGTTAAGCCTCTGCCTTCAGCTCAGGTCATGATCTCAGGGTCCTGGGATCGAGTCCCACATCGGGTTCTCTGCTTAGTGGGGAACCTGCTTCCCCCCTCTCTTCTCTGTCTGCCTTGCTGCCTACTTGTGATCTTTGTCTGTCAAATAAACAAATAAAAGCTTTTAAAAAATAACAAAAAATAAAAGTGTTAGCTTTCATTATTGCTGTATTTCTCCAGCAAACTACAAAAACAACTTCAACCTTTACTATTTTCTTCAGAATCAGAACCCATGCCTTTTGGCCTTCAATCCCATTGCCACAGAGAAAAGATAATTCATCAAACAAAAATTTTTACCTTTTGTTACTTTCACTCATTCCCATTATCTTTCCTTTTATAACACGAGAAGTATTTCTTTTTTTCTCTAAGGCAAATCTTCCATCTGTGATTCCAAACTGAACCATTCCTGTCACCTCAAAAACCTTACATCACTCTTCCTTCTCAAATGGATATTGCTCCATCTTTATTAAACCCTTCCTTCACCCTACACCACCTTACAGCTAACATACTATCTTTCTCTTCATCTAAAATGATAGCATTATTGTTTTATTTGTACTTTGCTATTAGTGACCATCTCCTTATCAATGAACAGGAGGCAGAATGTGTCTGGTTTAGAGTCAGAGTCCCTTTGCTCTACAAAAGAACCAGCTCAGGACGAGGTACCGTTCAGTCTGACGACATCCCAGTCCCTCTGCAGCAAAGAATATTGTAGTGGCCTCATTATATATCACTGCATATTATAAATAGAATTCTACTGGTGTCAAGCTGCTGAAGCAAGACAGCAAAGAGGAAATGCACCCTGTGCATAATGGAAATGTGTTTAGAGCAGTTTGCCTTCTAAAGTTTTTAAGGCATTAAAGAATGCTGTCATCCCCAAAGTGACAGGAAATTTAAAATTATGGGCTACTTTAATCATTTTCACAGAAAAGATACTGACATTTCTCTTAAAATGGTTTTCTCTAAAAATTAAGTGTTGCAGAGTACCAGAAAATAACTGAGGGTTGGCCAAACCATCCCACTTATATCGTTTTCCCCCAAGAAGAGTACTATGCTGATCCTAAATCTAAAGAATTTGTTATTTTCATCCATCGTACCTCAACAAATATTACAAAGGAATAAAAATAACGATAGAGAAGAAGAAAAGTAATTCTAATTATCTGGGATCCTTCACTAGTTGACTTTTTATCAGAAACACTGATAATTTTACCTTCAGCTCCTTGGTTTAGCGTCACCACTGTTAGCCTGGACTTCCAGTGTGGCTACTCAACTGGATTCCCTGCCTACAGGCTTATTCCTTCCAGTCATTCTCCACATAGCTACAGTTCTTTTCCCAAGGCACAAATCCAATCATTTTACTCTATTTCACTATGCCTAACTGCACATAACCCTTAGGATAAATTATAAACTATGAAATGTGACCTTTTAAGATAGGGTTACTGCTCTCTATGATCTCTAGCCTAATCTCAGAATTCCTCCCTGACACTTCATGCTTTAGCTATGATGACCTACTTTTGATACCCTAAGTATGCCATTTCTGGTTAATCTTTTTGAGTGTGCAGGAAGTATTCATCTGTCTTGACAAATACTCCATCAACACCATGCCCTCCCCTTTTCACTTCTTTCCACTCTAGTTGGCTAAATCTTCCTTGTTCATTCCTTGGAATGTCTTTCCTGAGCTTCCAAGACTAGGCTAAGTGTCTTCTCCCAGGTACTCCTACAACATCCTATTTTTAATTTAAATACTAAATATACTGTGCTATATTTGAACATTTATTTTACTGTCCTCTCCAATGGACCACAACCACAAGTTCCTTGAGAGGGAAACACTGTACCTTGTTCACCATGCCTTCCTATCACCAAGCATGATCCTTGCTAAACAAAAGTCACTCAATAAATATCTGTTGACTAAGTCAAGAAGATACATAACCAAAGAAAGGAAGTCTCAAGGCTACTATGCAAACAACATAGTAGCCAATTTATTAACTGTGGTATTTCAAAAGTCCATTTATAAATTGGTTTGGGATTATTCTGAAACACATTTTCTCATAGAAACAATATTACATGCAGTCTATAACTAGCTACTTCCTCCAGAGTCTATTTCATCTATAATGTAGATAAATTATATAATCTACAGTTACTATAGAACCTGATTATGGGATATTATCACTAATGTTTCTGGGGAAAATGTATTAAGAATTCCAACTTGGAATGAAGTTGGAATCATGAACTAATGATTTCTTGCTGCAGCCCAGAAATAGAAATATACAGTTCCAGCTTACATAGGTGGTTGAAAACAGAGGTTCTATTAGGAAGGGAATGAAAAATGACTAAAATAGGAATTGGGGTAGCAAGAATTGGTCTTCTGCTGTCATTAATCTTTGGGCTCATGTTCCAATTTCGAGACATACAATGTTTCATCTCCCTTCTTTTCTTTCAAGGATCCTAGGAATTTGGTGCCAAATTTGTTGACGATTGACATTTCTCTGACATTCAACTAGGGTCTCTCATCACCGACAAGAAATTATCTAAAAGGCTCTCATAATATATTCTTTTTCCTTAAGCAAGCTTCTGTACTCAATAAGTATTAAGTACTAAGAAAGCTAAGTTAAGCAAGCAAGCAAGCAAACAAACAAACAAAACCCCAGCTATTAAATCTAGGAAAAGGGATGCCTGGGTGGCTCAATTGGTTAAGCGGCTGCCTTCGGCTCAGGTCATGATCCCAGCGTCCTGGGATCGAGTCCCACATCCGGCTCCTTGCTCGGCAGGGAGCCTGCTTCTCCCTCTGCCTCTGCCTGCCACTCTGTCTGCCTGTGCTCGCTCGCTCTCTCTCCCTCTCTCTCTGACAAATAAATAAATAAAATCTTTAAAAAAAAATAATAAATCTAGGAAAAACAACAGTTGTCAAATAAAAGAAATGTAATTATAGCTCAACTGTGAAATGTTTACCAAAGTCATTATATTGTAAACAATGAGCACTGATCAAACCAAAAATTTTAACATGGGAAAATGGAGCAGGGAGAAATGTATTGCAAATATTTTCTTCCAATCTGTGTTTTACATTTTCATTTTCAAAACAATGTGTTATGTATACCATACCTTTTAAAAAACACCATAAGTTTTAAAGTTTTCAGTCCCATTTTTTCCCTTTAAAGTGTTTTTTCATCCTATCTAAAAAAAAATGTCTATCCAAAGGTTGGTAATATTTTTATTTATGTATACTATTAAAAGTTTGAAAATTAGCCAGTGCCTGGATGGCTCAGTTAGTAGAACATGTGACTCTTGATCTTGAGGTCATAAGTTAGAGCTCCATGTTGGGCATATAGTTTACTTTAAAAAAGAAATAGAAAAAAAATCTTTAAAAAATAGTTTTATGGATCAGTTTTTTTTTTTTTTTAAAGATTTTATTTATTTATTTGTCAGAGAGCGAGCGAGCAAGCACAGGCAGACAGAGAGGCAGGCAGAGGCAGAGGGAGAAGCAGGCTCCCTGCCAAGCAAGGAGCCCGATGTGGGACTCGATCCCAGGACACTAGGATCATGACCTGAGCCGAAGGCAGCCGCTTAACCAACTGAGCCACCCAGGCGTCCCTGGATCAGTTTTTTAAAAAGGTTTTATTTACTCCTTTATTTGAAGAAGAGAGACACAGAGAGAGAAGGAGCATGAGTGGGGGAAGAGGCAGAGGGAGAGGGTGAAGCAGACTCCCCACTGAGCAGGGAACCTGATGCGGGGCTCGATCCCAGGACTCTGGGATCATGACATGGGCTGAAGGCAGACACTTAACTTTCTTTCTCTCTTTTTTTTTTTTAAAAGATTTTATTTATTTATTTGACAGAGAGAGACACAGTGAGAGAGGGAACACAAGCAGAGGGAGTAGGAGAGGGAGAAGCAGGCCTCCTGCCAAGCAGGGAGCCCGATATGAGACTCGATCCCAGGACCCTGGGATCATGGCCTGAGCCAAAGGCAGATAGATGCTCAACGACTGAGCCACCCAGGCGCCCTATATAAATCAGTTCTTACATTTAAGTCTATAATCCACTTCAAGTTAATATTTACAAATGGGGCAAAAAAATGGTCCAAGACCTTCCCCTCCTCCTCCCACGGCTATCCAAATTGTCCAAATATTATTCTTTGAAAAGACTATCATTTCCCCATTGAGTTATCTCATCCCCTTCCCTAACATCAATTGATAGGTCTATTTCCAGACTCTCTTCTCTGGTTCACTAATCTAAATGGCTATCCTTATGCCAATATCACAAAGTCTTAATTACTGTAACTTTATAGGAAGTACTTATATTGTGCAGTGTGAATCTTTCAACTTTGTTCAAGATTAATTTGGTTGTAAATCTTTCGTGCTGCTTCATGAATTTTACTGTCAGCTTGTTAGTTAATTTCTACCAAAGGCCACAGATTTTGATTAGCATTGCATTGAAAATTTACAAAGACATAGCATCTTAACAACACTAAATCTTCCAATTCATGAACATGATCTATCTTGTCATTTATTTAAAGTTTGCTTTATATTCTCTAGATGACGTTTTGTAGTTTTCAGTGCATACACTTTGTTGAATTTATCCCAAAGAAGATCATGTTTATTGATATTATTGTAAATTGTATTTTTTAAATTTCAACTTCCAATTTTTTATTGCTAGTATATAGAACTACAAATGATTTTTGTATATTGAACATGAATCCTGAGACCTTGATAAATTCACTTAATTCTAGTGGCTTGAAGTGTTCCTGGATTTTCCATGTGGACAATCATGTTGTCTCTAAATATAGACAACTGTATTTATTCCTTTTCAATCTGTGTACCTTATATTTGTTTTTCTAGCCTTATTACACAGTTATAAGAACAATGTTGAACCAAATAGTGTTGACTAGAAGTGGTGAGAACAGACTCTTGTATTGTTCCTGATTTTAAGGGAACAGCATTCCATCTTTGAGCACAGAGTATGATGTTAATTAAGTTTTTCATAAACATCTTTTATTTGGATGATAAAGTACCTTTCTATTCCTAGTATGCTGAGAGGTTTCATCATAAATGAATGTGGCAAGGAAACTGTTTGAGCTCTGAGGTTGAGGATAAGGGAGTGCGCTACTGGCGGAGAATAGGTGGATTGGACTGCTGGCTTGAGTCTCTACCCAAGTGAGGCTAGAATGGGCTCCACAGTTGTCTGGATTCTCTGGTCAGGCTGACTAGATGGTCAGGTTTGGTTCAGTAACAGATTGGGTTACGAATTAATTTCCTTGCCCTGTAAGGCAGCAGGATGGAACTTGAAGTCTCACTGGGGACCCAAATCAGGCAAGAGTATATACTAGTCAGGTGAGGCCATCAGTTTTACTGTGGAGATGAGGAAAGCCATAGACTGTCTTCCCTGATCGAACGCAACTGTAAGCAGGGTTGTTGGATGGGCTGTGCAGATACTGTATGTTCTTGTAAGGTTTCCTGGTCCGGTAGGTTGGAGGCTATATTCTGTAATGGGTGGGGCTACAAATTAGTTTCCCTGCCTGAGTGCAATGGGAGAAGCAGCTATAATGGTAGTAAAGCTCTTTGTTGTCTTAAACTCAAATTGACCCATGCCCCAAAATCTCTGGCTGAACAGGTCTCTGGCTTTGCCCTGCAAACTGTCAACCCTGCTTTCCCTACCCTCGGCTAGGGTGGTTCAGGACTACATAGCTTCCAGGTGTTCTCGCCAGTCCTTGTGGTCAGACAAGGCTAGGAATCAGAGTGGGTAGGGGTAGTTAAATCTCACCCTTGCCTCATCTGGAAGGAGTGGGGCTGTTCCAGGCAACTCTCAATTTCCCAGAAAGTTTCTCTGGGAGGGTTTGGGAACTACTGTGATCCTGGGATATGAATTAAGACCCCTGCCTGTGTTTAGCATAGGAAACTTCATGCCTAGAACTGGCTTTGCTCTGGGGACAATCAGCTTGGCTTATTTGCCTTTTGGCTTGAGAACTGCTGTGCTGCATTGCTTCCAGATGTTTTCACCAGTTCCTCTGGTCAAATGTGGCCAGAACACATTCTCTACAGGAAATGGGACTATGACTCACTTCCTTGCCTGGGCATGGGGAAACTGAGCTATGGGACTGGCAAAAACCCTCACATGAGGCTCTGAATCAAGGAGATCTGCACCCTGCCAAGCTCCCTGGTCAGAGTATGCTACCGATGTGGTTCTGTACTCGAGCAAAGTCACCCCATGACAATAATTTGGGTGCTGCAGGTGCAAACTTGGTCTGCCAAGAGTTAAGTGCTGGTTATTGCAAGAGCCTTTTCCCTTTCTGTCACTATCAGTCTCCCAGTGGTTGAGCCTCACATACTCTCCTGCAATCCCCATGGATAAAGATCAGAGTAGTGGCTCTGGCAAAGCAACCCACAATCCTGGGTGGTGGGGTGGGGTGGGATGGGATGGTGGTGCTGGTGTTTCCCCATGTATTTTCTTTTCCTGCTGGAAGAGCCAGAGGCTCAGAGTAGGATCTCCCTGAGTGGTGCTACATTGGCCTGGGTGGATGGCAATGAGGTCAACATGTAGCCACTACTCTTACCCTAGTAATGTAGTCTGTCTTGGTCTTTAGGATACAGGGACATGTTTCAATTTCACCCCTGTGTTCTAGGATTCTTCTAGGGGTATCTTCTTCCCGAATAGTTGTTAGTTATTGTTCTTATGAGGGGAAGCAAAGTCAGGAACAGCCTATGCTGTCATCTGAGAGATCTATAAATTTCCTATAATCATGGTAATAATCTTTGTTCTGAAGTCTACATTATCTGATATTACAGTTCTCCTTTAGCTTTCACTTGATTATTGTTTGCATACTTTATCTTTGCTCATCCATTTACTTTCAACTTTCAGCCTTCTTACTTAAAAGAACTTTTTGCAGATATCATATGATTTATGCAATATGATAACTTCCTACCATCTACTTGTTGGGTTTAGATCATTTACATTTAATGTAATTATTGACTGAACTAGATTAAAACTTAATATCTTGTCTTCTGATTGACCCATCTGTTCTTTGTTCCTTTCCTTTCTATTCTGCATTCTTCTGAATTAATGTAGAATGTTTTCTGCATTGGGTTACTATATTGTGTCCCCTATATGTGCATTTTAAAACTTTTTATTGTGAAATAATTTTAGATATACCAGAGGTTGCAAAAATAATAGAGTTCATGCATAACCTTAACATAGATAGCTTCCCTAATGATAATTTCCTATATAATATTGTGACCAGGAAAGTGACATTTGTATAATAATATTTTCTACCACTAAAATTCCATTGTTTTGAAAATGTTATAAATATGGTGTCATGATATATGAAAACGTTGAGACTGGCTTCTTTCAATCAGAATAATGCCTTTAGATCCTTCCAATTTACTGGGTTTATAAATAGTTCATTCCTTTTAATTTAGTATTCTATTGTATGGATTTACTACAATTTTAAGAACATATGGGTTATATCCCAGCTTTTGGCAATTATAAATAAATTTCCATAAAAGAGTCTGTGTAAACCTAAGTTATCATTTCTCTAGGATAAATATCCAGGACATTTAGATTTTTTATGATTAGATTTTATCTTCTCTATTGGCTTATAAGCTGATTGAAATAATTTTTTTGGATTCTGTTTTTTTATATTTCTAGCATTTCCATTTTACTGTCTTTAAAATATTCATATTTCTTCTGAAATTCCCACCTTTTCATGCATATTGTTTATCTTTGCTAGTAGATCATATAACATTATTCATAGCTTCCTAAAAGCCCTTGTCTAATAGTTCTACAGTCTAGGTCATTTATAAATTTGGTTTTATTGATTGCTTTATCTTTTGAGAATATATTAGTTTCTTAAAGTTGCTTTTTTGTTTATTTCATAATTTCTATTATGTGCTAGAAATTATGTGGAGAAGAACAGGACAGTCTGAAATAATTGGTATTTATACACTCAGATATTTTTTTGGGGGGGGGATTAGGGTGATAGTGTGGGTAGGAGAGAATCTAGTCAGCACTGAGTTTTATTTAGGTTACCTTGTATTTAGACACTCTTTTTGTTACATTTACTCTTAGTACACTAAAAACTTTGAATTCCCCCAGCAACAGGATGCTTCTACCTTGTGATAATGTATGTCATGCATTTTTCTACTGCATTCTCAGCTTCCAGTAGTTCCTGTATGCCTGCACTATACACAGGTGTTTCTCTCCCCCAGGGGTAGACATAACTAGATGATTTCTCAGTGCTAAGTTTTGGTAGGGGGCAGGGGACATCTTTGGTCTCTACAACCAATTCAATGTAAGGCAGTCTCCTTGATCCAGCTGAGACTTAAAGGTGGCACTTTTTGAGAGTTTCTCTCTCTTTCCCTGACACCACACTATGTCTATGGACAGTACTGGGCAAGACCAAAAGAACTCACAGAATGGGAGAAGACATTTGCAAATGTCTTATCAGATAAAGGGATTGTATCTAAAATCTCTAAAGAACTTATTAAACTCAACACCCAAAGAACAAATAATCCAATCAAGAAACTAACAGAAGATATGAAAAGGCATTTCTGCAAAGAAGACATCCAAATGGCCAATAGACACATGAAAAAGTGCTCAACATCACTCAGCATCAGGGAAATACAAATCAAAACCACAATGAGATACCACCTCACACCAGTCAGAATGGCTAAAATTAACAAGTCAGGAAACGAAAGATGTTAGCAAGGATGTGGAAAAAGGGGAACCCTCCTACACTGTTGGTGGGAATGCAAGCTGGTGCAGCCACTCTGGAAAAGAGTATGGAGGTTCCTCAAAAAGTGGAAACAGAGCTACCCTACAATCCAGCAATGCCCTACTAGGAATTTACCCCAAAGATACAAATGTAGTGATCTGAAGGGGCACCTGCACTCCAGTGTTCATAGCAGCAATGTCCACAATAGCCAAACTATGGAAAGATCACAGATGTCCATCAACAGATGAATGGATAAAGAAGATGTGGTATATGTATACAAGGGAATACTACTCAGCCAGTAAAAAAAAAAATGAAATCTTGCCATTTGTAATGACGTGAATGGAACTAGAGGGTATTATTCTAAGTGAAACAAGTCAACCAGAGAAAATCAATTATCATATGCTCTCACTCATATGTAGAATTTAAGAAACAAAACAGAGGATCATAGGGGAAGGTAGAAGCAAATAAAACAAAATGAAATCAGAGAGGAAGACAAACCATAAGAGACTCTTAATCATAGGAAATAAACTGAGGGTTGCTGGAGGGGAGGGGAGTGAGGTGATGGGGTAACTGGGTGATGGACATTAAGAAGGGCATTTGATGTAATGAGTACTGGGTATTATATAAGACTGATGAATCACTGAACTCTACCTCTGAAACTAATAATACAGTATATGTTAATTAACTGAATTTAAATAGAAAAAAAAGTTATAAGTACATAAAAATACATGAAATAACTAGAGTAAATCTAGCAAAATGTATTCAATGAAATTAAAAAACAAAGCTGGGAGAAATGAGAGAAGACATTCTTTCCATGGATCAGGAAATTCAATACTATTAAGAAGTCAATTCTTCCAAGTGAATTTATAGATTCAACGCAATTCCAATCAAAAGTTTGCATACTTAACAAGCTAATTCTAAACCATGTAAGGAAAAGCAAAGGACTTACAACAGACAAAATGATTTTGAATAAAGTAGGAGTAAACACCATGTGATTTCAAGCTTTATTAGAAAGGTAGTTTAAACAGATACTTTAGTGTTGTCAAAGGAGATGTATAGGTCAATGAAACAGACAAGAGTTCAGAAACAGATCCACACATAGATAACCAAATGATTTTTTATGAAGGTGTTAAAGTGAGTCAATGAGAGAAAAATGGTTTCCAATAAGGAGTATCAAATGAAAATTGAAAATCCATAAGCAAAAAAAAAAAAATCAAAATCCACTTGAACCAAAACAAAATAACTAAATCTCTATCTTTAACTTTGTACCATATTTAAAAAAATTAACTCAAAATAGTTCTAGACTTATATAACCCAAAGATATAGCACTTTTAGAAAAATACACAGAGAAGATCTTTGTGAACTTGGAATAAGCAAAAATTAATTAGGACTGAAATTGTGGAGAACATGAAAGAGAAAATAATAAACTGGACTGTTTCAAAATTTAACTTCTTTTTTTTTTTTTTTAAAGCTTTTATTTATTTATTTGACAGAGATCACAAGTAGGCAGAGAGGCAGGCAGAGAGAGAGGGGGCGGGGAAGCAGACTCCCTGCCGAGCAGAGAGCCCAATGCGGGACTCGATCCCAGGATCGAGTCTGAGATCATGACCTGAGCCGAAAAAAGATGATTTCAAGAAAATAAAATGGAACATACAGACTTGGAAGCAATATTTGGAAAGACCTATATGTTAGAGTACTTGTTTCTAAAATATATAAAGAGCTCTGGGACACTCAAGTGGCTTGGTCTGTTGAGCCTCGCACTCTTGATTTCAGCTCAGGTCATGATCTCAGAGTCATGGGATCAAGTTCCCTGTTGGGCTCCATGTTCAGTGGGGAGTCTGCTTGAGATTCTCTCTCCTACTCCCTCTCTCACCGACCCCCACTCTCTTTCTTGCTAAAATAAATAAATAAATATTTTTTAAAAAGAACTCTTATAATCCAATATAAATATGGGCTTGCTATGCACAGACTATATGATATATAACAGATATATGATGTCTATTATAGATAAAAACACATGAAAATATGCTATCACTAGACATTAGGAGAAGGCAAATTAAAATGACAATGAAATACCAGTAAATACCATGGAAAATTGCTAAAACTAAGAAGACTGTCAATACCAAGTGCTGACAAAGATGCAGAACCACTGTGGCACTCATATGTTGCTAGTAGGAACGGAAAATGATACTTGAAAAACAATTTGGCAGCGTTTTATAAGATTTAACCTGTGTCTTCCATATGACCCAACAGTCCCACTCCCAGTTATTTACTCAAAGGAAATGAAAATCTGTCCATACAAAGACCTGTACATGAATGATTCCTACAGTTACTCCTAATGGCCCAAACTGGTAAGATCCCATTACCATTAATTGGTGGAGGGAAAAAAATTGTTATATATCCAAACACTGGAACACTATTCAGAAATAAAAATGAAGAAACTAACGACATATGCAAAACATGGATCAATATTCAAAAGCTTTATGCTTTAAGCAAAGGCTACATACTCTGTGACTCCATTTTTGGAACATTTGGGAAAATGCAGAACTACAGTTGTAAAAATTAGATCTGTGACTGCTGAGGTGTAGAAGGCAGGGTGTGAGGGAGACAACTACAAAGGTGCATCAGGGAAGTTTTGGGCAAATGGAAATATTCTTTATCTTGATTGTACTGGTGATTTACCCTATGTATTTGTCAAGCCTCATTAAGCTACATATTTTAAAAGGACTAGTTTCACTGAATGTGAATTACACCTCAACATACCTCACTTAAAAAAATTATCTTATATAAAAAATTTCAGAATTGGAAAAGAGTAACACTCATTAGCATGTCTAAGTTCTATCATGCTAGTAAAAACAAGAACGTGTGATGAATCTACTTTATATGCACACTGAGATTTAAAAACTCTAACACCTCTAATTTGCACTTTTAGACAGAATATGAGCACATCTAACTCTGTTGGGAACTAGAATCATAATACCAATTAAAAATGATTGACTTAAATAAAAACATTATTTGTAGCAATTACGTATCAAAAACCACAGAAAAATCTGATGACAAAGATTAATATACGTATGTCCTTTAAATGAGAACATGTAAAGCATATTATATTCCCTCATCAAAGTATACCCATATATTGGAAAAGATCAATATATGGACAGATATAATGGTGTCCATTATACCACTGTTTACTTTGAATATGCCTGAATTTTCCATATCAGATTTAAAAAATTAAATGAATGGGGAGCCTGGGTGGCTCAGTGGGTTAAAGGCACTACCTTCGGCTCAGGTCTTGATCCTGGGGTCCTGGGATCGAGCCCCAGATCGGGTTCTCTCCTCGGAAGAGAGCCTGCTTCAGCCTCTCTCTCTGCCTGCCTCTCTGCCTACTTGTGATCTCTCTCTGTCACATAAGTAAGTAAAAAGTCTTAAAAAAAATTAAATGGCAAAGACATGTTACAGTATGCAAATAAGCTGCTTAAATAAAAGCATTAAAATACATTAAATAATTTGTATCAAGAGAAACACATGTCTCAGCAATAAGTACCTTGGCAATAGCAGTTTGTTTAAACATGCGAGTAATCAACCCCATGACAGTCTCAGTGGCACCTGAATTTGGAGCTCTCATTAATTTTTCCCACTCTTCAAAGCTGGCATTCAATTCCTATGTGGGAGAAAATAACAATGCTTAGAAATATGGCATAAAGAACCCAAGAACAGGGGCTCTGGGTGGCTCAGTCCCCATTAAGCATCTGACTCTTGATTTTGGCTCAGGTCATGATCTCAGGGTTATGAGATCCAGCTCCAACTTGGGGTCGGCACTCAGCAGGAAGTCTGCTTGGGATTCTTTCCCCCTCCTTTTCCCTTCCCCTCTGCTCCTCCCCTACTTTGTACTCTTTCTCTCAACTAACTAAATAAATAAAATCTTTAAAAAAAGAACAATTAATGCAATAATGAATTTTGTCCTACTTTTTTTCTTTTTTCTTTGTAAAGATATGAGAACAAATTCCCAAAGATATCAATGTATTCACTTAAAAACATCAATATGGAGAAAGGTCAGTCACATGTTTACACCAAAGACAAAAATCAATGAAAAGCTGGGGGTGAAAACCAAGCTCTTTGCTAACATCATAAATCAAGCAATTAGAGCTTTTCCTTAAGATAAAACTTTTTGAAAAGCAAAAATAAAAGTTTACAACATAAAAAAGGAAACAGTGAAAATGTATATAATAGCAAAGCATTTTTATAACAAGATATGCTTTCATTTAAATATGCATGGAGCACTGGGTGTTATACACAAACAATGAATCATGAAACACTACATCAAAAACTAATGATGTACTGTATGGTGACTAACAACATAATAAAAAAATTACAAGGTTAAAAAAAAGAAAAAAAATTTGGGGTGCCTCGGTAGCTCAGTGGGTTAAAGTCTCTGCCTTTGATTCAGGTCATGATCCTGGGGTCCTGGGATCAGCTGCATCGGGCTCCCTGCTGAGCCTGCTTCCTCCTCTCTCTCTCTCTGCCTGCCTGCTTGTGATCTCTGTCAAATAAATAAATAAAATCTTAAAAATAAATAAATTAGCATGAGGAATATCAGCTAAATAAAAATGTAATGTAATCATACACTGATTCTTTTACTTTTCTTCCTAATGCTAAAATGGTGGATAAAGAAAATCAGATTTTACCGCTAACACATTGCTCAATGGTTATAAAATGTCTACCTTAAACGTTCAAGATAAAACAATGCAATAATAAATAGTCTTTGTCAACAAAGTCCTGTTCAGATTTAAAGAAATTTCAGAGAATATATAAGCATGTACTTGTTAAAAGTAAGTGTAGATAAGGATTAGGTAAAATACAATTTGACTTTCTAATATATAGACCTTCACATCTTTCAACATGATTAGAGTGTTCAGATCTTCAAGAAGAAGGCTATATCCAAGTTATTCTAGAAGATAGCTCATACTTGAAAAAAAATCCTAGAGCAAGAAACACAACTTCGCTTTCTAATTATTGAGCGTTACACCCTATAGGTATTTAGAATTCTTAATACTAAATCTTCGTTGCAGTTGAAGTACTTTTACTTTATACTGAGCAGAAGTATTTAAATCAATAGGATACTGAATCTTTTCACATTATTTGATGACTTAAAATTAAATTCTTCTTGTTCTCTTCTTGAAATGAAGTTCCTATGTTCTATTAATTAATCCCATTTTAAGAAAATAGACTTTTCCTTCTATGAAATATGAATATTTGCAATGTTTCATTAAAATGACTTAAAGTAAGACTTTGAATCAAACAAGCATTCTCACCTTGGCAGCTGCTGATGGAAGATCAAAGGGAATACGCTGTCTGACTTTGGGGGGCAGCTGGGTTAAAACATCAGTCTTCAATCTTCTGATCATTATGTCACTTAAAAGCTGATGAAGTTCATTCAGATTTGATGCCCCTCTACAATCCCACTGAGGCCTTCTACCAAAAAATCTGTTAATATGAAGAAAAACTATATGTAGCAAAGCTGAATGTTAGGAATAGGAAAACAACTTATCCAGTGTTTTCCTTTTAATGATAAGGAGCCATCACACAGTTTTTACTGTTACTTCTGAATGCAAATCAGTTTCCAAAAGCTCAGCCTGAGAAAGAGTAATGAGTAAGATTACACATTACTCTCAGTCATAGAAAATGTTAATTGTCTAACATACTGTTCACGGTGAGTTAATGCAAGGCTAGAATGAACTGATAACTTTAAGTATGACTGGAATTTTAGGTGGGCTCAGAAATGGCAGTGTGCTTAACAGATCTAGCCCCAACTAGGCACTAACTGCCAAGACACCAGCTAGTCTACATAATAGCCAAACTACCTAAAATGTCTGCCATATCCTCTAAGATGAGCTATCTCCCACTGAGCTGTTAAGCACAGAAGATTCATCACTTGGTGATCACTTGGCCTTTGAAAACAGTGGACAGACAGTAAGAAGATATGGTCCATATATACAATGGAATATTACTCAGCCATCAGAAAGGATGAATACCCAACTTTTGTATCAACATGGACGGGACTGGAGGAGATTATGTTCAGTGAAATAAGTCAAGCAGAGAAAGTCAATTATCATACGGTTTCACTTACTTGTGGAACATAAGGAATAACATGGAGGGCATTAGGAGAAGGAAAGGAAAGGTGAATTGGGGGATATCAGAAGGGGAGGCAAACCATGAAAGACTGTGGACTTTGAGACAGAAACTGTGGGTTTTAGAGGGGAAGTGGTTAGGGGATGGGTGAGCCTGGTTGTGGGTATTAAGGAGGGCACGTATTCCATAGAGCACGGGGTGTTATATGTAAACAATATCTTGGAACACTGAAAAAATGAAATTAAATAAAAAAAAAAACAGAAATCCACTGTGTAAGAGAGAATGGGAAAGAAAACACAGTAAAAAATTTCAACAGATGTTTAGAAGTCAATGCTGACAGATAAGTGGTAACTGACTTGGCAAAAGAAAAGAAGCCATAATGTAAAAAATGCTTGCAAAAGTGAACATGTCCCAATCTAGAAGACTGGGAATTGGAAGCAGCAAGCACTGAGAGCAGGTATAAAGACAAGGGTTCGAATCTAATGGATCTATTGAACTTAGGCATCAAGATAGCTGGCCTACTAACATCCCCCTATCATTGTGACAACTGAAAAACTACCCACAAAATTCGAGTCATCTTCTGGGGGCCCATAGGATTGAAGAGCGGTGATAGAGAACAATTAAGAACAGAAAAACTCCTATTAGGTTGTAACATGATTACTGATATTAATAAATAAACTATCCATTTTAATGGAATTTGTGTGGTATTTTAGCATAACAGTATCAATTTGAGAAATTTGAAACTTGCTAACAATTTTTTAAATTAAACATATTTGATAACAAACACATAAGAATAGTACAGACAACATTAAAAACATGCACTTAGGGGACCCTGGGTGGCTCAGTCAGTTAAGGGTCTGATTTCAGCTCAGGTCATGATTCTAGGATCCTAGGATTGACCCACACATTAGGTCCCCTGCTCAGTGAGGAGTCTGCTTCTCTCTCTCTCTCCTGTCTCTCTTCCTTCAGCTTGTGCTGTCAGTCTCAAATAAATTTAAAAAAATAAGTAAATAAATAAAATCTTTAAGAAAAACCATGCACTTGCATGTAGAATTAATGAGAAAAGTTGAGTGAATAGATGTAACTACTCTATGATAAAATGATAGATACTTGTGATAAAAAATTCTTTCTTATTTAAAAAAAGCTAAGTGGGGGCATTGTAAAAAAAGATTTACTAGATTTACTTATATTTGCCATAAATTATATTACTGAGAGTTGTATTCCTTTAATGTTTTATGTCTCCATATTATAAAAATTCACACAGTAATGAAAATGGAAAAATAACTTGTCAATACCCAATTATGTCACCATTTTGTCCATTCACAATCATATATGTAGATTCATTTTGACTTTATGGTAAAAAAAAAATTCTAGTGGTCAGAACTACCAATGATGTTCCCATCAAAGAGATTGGGTCTGTAGGTTTTTTTGCAAATGAAATGTTAACAATTAAAATGAATTATTTCACTTACTCTCCACCTATGCAATACATTCTATAGGACTTACAACATGCTAGGTGGACGTCTTCTGGCACAATTGTTCCCCACTGGCACAGACAGCACTCAGATGTCTTCAAACAAGCCAACCACACAGGCCGCGCTTGCCTCCTTCAGAGCACCAATATTTGTGCTCTGAAAGGGCATGTCTATTTAGAAGTCAGAGCAATCTAATTTCAGATGCCACTGTACTTGTAACAGGCTTGTGATAAAAAGGTTATTTCAATTCTTACCCAGGAGAGGATGAGCTACTGAGAGAAGCTTTTGTAGCCAGTTACCTCCTGGATGCTTTACCACTGATTGATTGCAAGCCCTATGCTTGGCATGAGCCATGGTTTAGAGAAATCCTTTTTCTCCCAACACCCTTCTCTTTAGGCTGGAGTCAGATTGCAGGTTGCAATGACTTTTCTAAAGAGCACTGGCAGGGGACACCTGGGTGGCACAGAAGGTTGAACGTCTGCCTTCAGCTTGGGTCATGATCCCAAGGTCCTGGGATCCAGTCCCACATTGGGCCCCTTGCTCAGTAGGGAGCCTAGTTTTCCCTCTGCCTGCCACTCCCTCTGCTTCTACGCGCGCTCTCTCTCTCTGTGACAAATAAATAAAACCTTAAAAATTAAAAAAAAAACCCACTACTGACAGGATGGTATGCTGAACTTCCTACTTCAAGTTTGGGGTACAAAGGGGAAATGAGATGGGGAAGGAAGGCTAAAAGAAATGCCACCTATAAATGTCTGGTCCCCTCCTGCTAAATTTGATGGTAACTATATATATTTTTGGAGCAGCCTATTCTTTTATTTAAGCAGCTTTATTGAGATGTAATATATAATGCCATATAATTCATCCATTTAAAGTATATAACTCAGTAGTTTCTCATATACTCTCAGATATGTGCAACCATCACCACAATAAATGTTAGAACATTTTCAACATCTCAAGAAGGAACCCCATAATCTTTAGCTATCACTCCCTTAATCACTGTCCTGCCTCCCAGCCCTAAGCAACCATTAATCTATTTCCTTTCCCAAAAGATTTCCCTAAATTTTCAAATACAGACTCATATAGTAGATACTCTTTTGTGATTACCTCCTTTCACTTTTCTTTTTTCATAGTGTTTTCAAGGTTCATCTATGCTGTAGCATGTATTCATTCTTTTTTAAGGCCAAATAATACTCCATTGTATGGAGAATCCACTATTATTTATCCATTTACCTGTTGATAGACATTTTGGTTGTTTCTAACTTTTGGCTTTTATAAAAACATTCTGAAAACATTCATAAACAAGTATTTGTTTGGACATATATTTTTTCATTTCTCTTGGGTATACACCTAGGTACTGAATAGCTGAATCAAATGGTAATACTATGTTTAATTATTTGAGGAAGGGGCGCCTGAGTAGTTCAGTTGTTATGCGTCTGCCTTTGGCTCAGGTCATGTTCCCAGGCTCCTGGGATCAAGCCATGCATCGGGCTCCCTGCTGAGTGGGAAGCCTGCTTCTCCCTCTCCTCTCGCTGTCTCTGTCAAATAAATAAATAAAACCTTTAAAAAAAATTATTTGAGGCAGTGCCAGATTGATTTCCAAAGCAGCTGTACCAGTTTACATTCCCACCAGCAGTATTCAAGGATTCAGTTTTGCCAAAGCCTCACCAACACTTGTTATTTGACTTTTTGCTCCTAGCCATACTGTTTGATTTACATTTTCCTGATGATTAATGATTAAAAACATTCTTTTCATGTGCTTGTTGGCCATTTGCGTATCTTTCTTGGAGAAATGTCTATGCAAATCCTTTGCCCATTTTTGAATTGGGTTGTTTATCTTTTTATTATTGAATTATATGAGTTCTTTACACATTCTATACCCGAGTCACTTATCAAATATATGCTTTGCCTATATTTTCTACCATTCTGTGAGTTGTCTTCATTTTCTTTGGTTGGGTTGTGTTCTCTGAAGTACAGAAGTTATTAGTTTTCATAATTTCAATTTGTCTAGTTGGTATTTTGTTGCTTGTGGTTTCAATGTCATATTTAAGAATCTCTTGTCAAAACCAAGGAATAAATTTAGCCCTATACCTTCTTCTAATAGTTTTATAGTTTCTGTTTTTTACAGTTAGGTCTTTGAACCATTTTGAGTTGATTTTTGTATATAGAGTGATTTCAAAGCCCAATTTCATTCTTTTTGCATATGGCTATCCCAGCACCATTTATTGAGAAGACTATTCTTTCCCCCATTCAATGGTCTTAGTCTCGTCTTTAAAAATCAATTAGCTGTAAATGTATGAGTTTATTTCTGGATTACTGATCCTCTTGTTGATCTAGATATTTATCCCTGTAACAATGTCTTGATTACATTGTCATGATTACTCTTCTAATCAGCAGAGATATTGATAGACTCTTGAGTCTATAGACAAGTTTGAGGAGTACAGCCATATTAACAGTGCTGGGTCTTTTTGATATATTAACATGAGATGTTTTTGCATTAATTTAGATCTTCTTAAATTTCTTTCAACGTTTTGTAGCTTTCAGAATATTAGTTTTACACATCTTTTGTAAAATTTATTCCTAAGTATTTTATTCTTTTTGATGCTATTGTCAACAGAATTAATGTAATTTTCAGATTGTTCATTGCAAATGTATAGAAATACAATTGATTTTTATACAATGATATTATATCCAGCAAAAACACAGAAATCATTTATTAGTTCTAATGGTTTTTTAGTGGAGTTCTTAGGATTTTCTATATACAAGATCAAGGCATCTGAAAATAGAGATAGACATAGCTTATGAATATATGCTCTTTTATTATCTATTTCTATTAACTCTTTTGTTTGCTTATTCATTTCAGATGTTAAGTCCTAATATTATTTAACTTGATTTAAATAATAATAGAAGTAGACCCTAACAGCATGCATCACACTGAGTGATGCATATTGTTTAAAAAAAAAAAAAAGCTAACCAATCTTTCCCTACTAGGATCTGTCTACCATCTACTTTCATTGTAGCCATATGAACTTACTTTTGATTAGAAGGCTGTCTATAGCATTAAGCTGCTGATTTTCAAATTTTAAAACTATATTTTTAAATAATGACTGAGCATTTTTCTAATTAATGTTAAGACACCAAAACACAGAACCAAGAAGTTCAGGGACATCTAGCAGGATAAATGCCCAAAACAACATACCTATGCATGTTGTATCCAAAGTTCAGAAAATTACAAATAAAAATCTTAGAAGTCAAAAAAAAAATTATGCCTATATAGGAGCAAAAGTAAGAATTACATACAGCTTCATCTCAGAAGCCATTAAAACAAGAGAGTGGAGAGAAATATTTAAAGTGTTGAAAGTAAAAACTTACCAATCTTAAATTCTCTACTCTGTGAAATTAGTTTTTTTCTTTTTCTTTTCTCTTCTTTTGTCAGAGAGAGAGAGAGATTGAGAAAGCATAAGCAGGGGGGAGGGGAAGGCAGAGAAGCAGGTTCCCTGCTAAGCAAGGAGCCTGATGCAAGACTCCATCCCAGCCGAAGGCAGACGCTTAATTCACTGAGCCACCAAGTAATCCCTCTGTGAAATTAGTTTTCAAAAGTCAAGGAGAAATAAAGACTTAAACAAAAATTAAAGAAATTTGTTGCTAACAGACTGGCTTTGCAAGGAATACTAAAAGAAGTTCTTTAGAGTGAAGGAATATGATATAGACTAGAAAATCAGTTGTATATAAAGAAGAGAAGAACACTAGAGAACAAGTGAAGATAAAATAAAAACTTTTTTCTTGTTCTTAATTATCTAACAAATAACAATTTGCTCAAAATAATAATAGCAACAATGTATTCCATTACATTCTTTCTATCTAACTATGCTTATACATAAGTAAAATGAATAAATGAAATGAATGACAGCAATGACACAAGGGATTCCAGGGAGGAATCAGGATTATTTTGATAGTATAAGGTACCGGCACTACCACTGAAAGTAGTATAGTGTTATTGACCATGGTATGGCGATGACATTTGAGATACAATACCAAAGGTGCAATCTTCAACAGATGAATGGATAAAGAAGATGTGGTCCATATATACAATGGATATTACATAGCCATCAGAAAGGATGAATACCTACCATTTGCAATAACATGGGTGGAATTAGAGGGGATTATGTTTAGTGAAATAAGTAAAGCAGAGAAAGACAATATCATATGGTTTCACTCATATGTAGAATATAAGGAATAGCACACAGGACTATAGGGGAAGGGAGGGAAAACTGAATGGGAAGAAATCAGAGAGGGAGGCAAACCATGAGAGACTCTGGAGTCCAGGAAACAAACTGAGGGTTACAAAGGGAGGGGGGCTGGGGGCGGATGGGATAACTAGGTGATGGATATTAAGGAGGGCACGTGTTGTGATGAGCACTGGATGTTATATATAATTAATGAATCGCTGAACACTACATCAAAAAAATACCAACCTCAATGTTAAAAAATAAAATAAAAATTGTTGATCACTTAAAAAAAGAAAAAAAGAAATACAACATGAACTTGAGAATAAAAAAGAGAAATAATTAATGAGTGGGACGGCATTAAAATAAAAACATTCTGCTCTATGTAAGACAATATCGAGAGAATGAAAAGATAAGCCACAGTCTGGGCAAAATATGGGAGACAAACCACAAGAGACTCTTAATCTCAGGAAACAAACTGAGAGTTGCTGGGGAGTGGAGGGTAAAGGACACGGTGGCTGGGTTATGGACATTGGGGAGGGTATGTGTTAAGGTGAGTGCTGTGAATTGTGTAAGACTAATTAAATTCACAGACCTGTACCCCCGAAGCAAATAATACATTTTATGTTAATTAAAAAAAAGATGTATCTATGAAGGACTATTTTCCAAAATATAAAAAGACGCATAAAACAATAAAAAAAGAACAACCTTATTTTTAAAAATGGCAAAAGAGGAGACGTAAATAGGCATCTCACCTAAGAAGATAGAGATTCCAAGAAGCGTATGAAATGATGTACAATATCATAAATCATTAGGGAATTGCAACATAAAACAATGAGATAACCATATATACCTATTAGAATGGCAAAGTCTTAAAACACTAACAATACCAAATGCTAACAAGGATGTGGAACAAGAAGAAATCTCATTTATTGTTAGGGGAAATGTAACATGGTAAAGCCACTTTGGAAGACTATTTGGCAGTTTTTACAAAACTAAATATAATCTTATCATACACACAGCAGTCATGCTCCTTGGTATTTACACAAAGGATTTGAGAACTTATGTCTAAACAAAAAAACTACACATGAATGCTTATAGTCAAATTGCCAAAATTTGGAAGGAACCAAGATATACTTCAGTAGTGAACGGGTAAGCAGTGGTGCATCCCAGCAATGGAATATTCTTATACAAGAATGAGCTATCAAACCATGAAAAGACATGGAAGAAACTTAAATGCATATTACTAAGTCAAAGAAGCCAATCTGAAAAAGCTATATACTATGTGATTCCAACTACTAAATAATCTCAAAAAAGCAAAACTATGGAAACAATGAAAAGATAAATGGTTGACAGAAATTACAGAGGAGGGAGGGATGAATAGGCAAAGCAAAGAAAAATTTTAAGGTAGTAGAACTATTCCATATGATACTACAATAGTAGATACATGCTTTATGCCTTTGTCCATACCCAAAGAATTTATAATATCAAGACTGAACCAAAATGTAAATGGACACATGTAATAATGAAGTGCCAGCGCAGGTTCACGGACTATAACAAATGTACCAATGTGGTGCAGAATTTCATAGAGAGGGAGGTTTAACATTTGTGAGGACAGGGGTATGTGGAAACTTCCTGTACTTTCCACCCAATTTTGCTGTGAGCCCACATGTGCTCTTAAAAAATAGTTTATTAATTAAAACACAAGTGGTGGGGGCGGGTTGTATATATCAATCTCTGCCCTCCATATTCCTCAAATTCTGTTCCCAAAAGCCCACTAAGTCTATGGATCTTCTTAGCCAAGAGTGCCCAAGAAGTCAAATTGTTGAGAATCTTGAGCTAAAGGCCTTTTAAGTGCACATGGACCAAGAATTTTCAAAGGCACAGGAGGATTTTAAAAATAAGAGAAATAGGGGCACGTGGGTGGCTCAGTCGGTTAAGCATCTGCTTTCAGCTCAGGTCATGATCCTGGGATCTGGGGATCGACCCCCACTTTGAACTCCCTGCTCAGTGGGGAGGCTGCTTCTCTCTCACCGTTTGCCCTTCCCTCACTCATGCTCTCTTTCTCAAATAAATTTTAAAAAACTTAAAAAATATAAAAATAGGAGAAATAAAGTAAAAAAGCTCAAAACCTAAAAAATCCCCCCAAAGTATTAGCTCCAAATGTCAATACCATCAATTCCAATGATAACAGTATAATCAAGTGCACTCTATGAGGTAATTCATTAAACCCTTACAACTCTGTAAGATCGTAAAGTACGAGTATCATCTTTATTTTATGAAGGAAAGAGAAGTATAGGAAGGTTAAAAAATTTGTCCAGGCTCTCAAAGATGGTGACAGCAGCACTGGGATTCAAGCTTGGCAGACAAAACTTAAAGTCCTACTTGAATAAAACCCATCTCAGATATAATAATTAAATATTTATATGGAACTTGGAATTATTTTGTTATGTCTGAGTTTATTTGTGTATGTGTGTTTTGGAAGGGAAGGTATATAAAAGTCAGGAGATTCCGAGACTAGGAAGCATTCCTGACTTCAGGTCTTGCCCTTTTCTTTCCTAACTCTCAATTTCCAAAATGTATTAAACAGGAAGCTCCTCTATTTCCGACAAATGATTGAACACAATGTAGGTTGTGCCAAATATGGACTATAAAGCAACTATTCATAAGAACCAAGCATGGGTTGGAGAAAATGGGAGAAGATTTTTGCAAATCATATTTCCAACATGGGATTAATATCCAAAATATATAAAGAACTCATACAACTTAGCAACAAAGCAACCTGGTTAAAAAATGGGCAGAGAAACTCAACACACGCAAAACAGATAATCATATCAAAAAATGGGCAGAAGATATGAACAGACACTTCTCCAATGAAGACATACAAATGGCTATCAGACACATGAAAAAATGTTCTTCATCACTAGCCATCAGGAAGATTCAAATTAAAACCACATTGAGATACCACCTCACACCAGTTAGAATGGCCAAAATTAGCAAGACAGGAAACAACGTGTGTTGGAGAGGATGTGGAGAAAGGGGAACCCTCTTACACTGTTGGTGGGAATGCAATTTGGTGCAGCCACTCTGGAGAACAGTGTGGAGGTTCCTCAAGAAGTTAAAAATAGAGCTTTCCTATGACCCTGCAATTGCGCTACTGGGTATTTACCCCAAAGATACAGATGTGGTGAAAAGAAGGGCCATCTGTACCCCAATGTTTATAGCAGCAATGGCCACGGTCACCAAACTGTGGAAAGAACCGAGGTGCCCTTCCACAGATGAATGGATAAGGAAGATGTGGTCCATATACACTATGGAGTATTATGCCTCCATCAGAAAGGGTGAATACCCAACTTTTGTAGCAACATGGACGGGACTGGAAGAGATTATGCTGAGTGAAATAAGTCAAGCAGAGAGAGTCAATTATCATATGGTTTCACTTATTTGTGGAGCATAACAAATAACACGGAGGACATGGG